>QVRM01002921.1:0-92288 GCA_003439945.1 Dermanyssus gallinae | reverse complement strand
GGCTCACTCGAATCCGTAATGAAAATCTTTGACCTAACTCTGTTGAGTTGCACACGACACAAACACCACCAAACTTAAGCAAAACACTGAGTAAGCAAACACTCCCTTTCATCGTGAGCCTGTGGATCCTTATATATATATATATATATATATATTAGAAAGTCAACATTATTTCTACTACTGGTACTACTGCCCCCGGTAAGAGAGCATGCAAATTCAAGTTAGTGCGTACGTTGTACTCTACGCGAAAGGCCTAGTAGTGAAAAGACTACAGAGAGATGCAGAAGATATCATTCTATTCTTTTTCACAACTTTTGTCCGTACCTGCGGCTTTCGCCAATTGGCCATACACATCAAGATACGGAAAGGGTCAGGGATGTGCTAGAGGCGACCGGAGTGGCCACCAAACCGTGCCCATTCACTCGAATAATGGTAGCATTAAAACTATATACATATATGATATCGATATCATATGCCGCACGACAGCTTAACTAGAATCGTACCGGACCGTATCAGAACGGAGGCATCAAAATGTCGAACAGAATAAAGCTGACTTTCCCCAAGCAAGTTATGAAGCTTTACACATAAGTTCAAAGTCAGCTAGTTTACCTCCAGGAGAGCTGATAGGTCCTCCTTCATTGAAGGTTTATAACTTATAGCCCGGCGCCGTTTGGAGATTTCGATCTGCAGAGTTTCATCTGTCAATGACATGTCTGAATGGCAAAGGTCAGCCTCTACTTTAAGAGCACAGCGATGAAAAGTAAAATATAGATCGGCATGGGCCAAATGGGCGCGTCGTAGTGCGTTATATTGTAGACACACTTCGTTGCTGAAAGGGATCGTTAGCCCGGCGGCAAATGTTTCCATTTCAGATGAGGAGAGCGGTGCGGATAGCATCACGCATAACTCTCGATAAAATCCTGTTGCTGAGCAGTTTAGCTCGATGAAGGTGTAGTTGCTGTTTTAATATAATACTGCTTAACTCACTTTTATTTATATATATTCTATTGATTGATTGATTTATTGTTCGCTTAGCACGTATACCTAAATACGCATGTCACCCTTTCATATCAGGGGCGCTTAGAGCGGCAGCATATATATTAGCTACGCATACGCATCCATATAGTCTATGTCTACTTGGATACCTACTGAGTATTTGCTTTCCACTGGGACAACCTCTTCTTTGCAATATCGACCAGGTAATTTCTAACATTTGGTCCTAGAGCTAGGGCCTCCGACAGGTCTATATCTCTGCTCCCCCCTAAGGCTATAACATTCTTTAAAAATGTGCTCGATTGACTCATTCTCTAGCCCATACGCTCGACATTCTGTACTTTGTCCCGCCTTATATTTAGCTCTTTGTATCCTTGTATTCAACATTTCAGCCCTGGCATCTGCTAATCGCCCACTCGCTCTTGAATTATCGTATACCCATTCTACCCCACCCCTTTCCAGCTTTTCCTTTCTATATATAGTTGCCAAACTTGATCTGGGACCCATCGCCAATTTCCATTTGTCTATATATGACTTGTTTACCTTCAATTTCACCACTTTCTCTGATATCCTCGCTCTTGCCCATTGCTGACTATCGTGCCCAATCTCCCTAGCTGCGAACTCTACTTTGTGATCCCACTTCGTTTTAATCCTAAGTGCCGTCTTTACCAGCTGCATCTGTTTAACCCATCTTTTATTTGTAACATTTTCAATTCTACTACTATATCTTAGCTTACTCTGTACTTCCCTTTGTAGAAATTTTGACATTCCCCCTTCCTCCTCAAAAAATTTCCTGGCGCAACTAAACGACAACCCAATGCAAATCTTATCACCTCTTTTTGTATTGTTTCTAACTTCTTTCTCAACCCCGCGCTGTGGCCAGAGAGGCATTAAAAAAGGTCAATCCAGGCACATGCATGGTCTTTCATATATTCCTTGTTACTATATATTTATTAAACCCCCAGAGACCCTTACACCTTACTGCATATCTTCCTCTTTGAGCCTTCTTTCACCGTATTATCTCTTCTTCCTCTAAATAATCATCCCCTGTAGTCATTGTCACTTCAAGATACTTGCACTGACTTATATAATCCAATTCTTTTCCCTGTACTATAAGCTTCCTTGCCCTTTTAGTCCCATTAAATACTAAAACTACGCTCTTTTTTCATTAAACGCCATGCTCGGTTCCTCCGCTGCTTCCCCACAAGCATTTAACATTTGGTTAACTTCGCTAGTGCCCCGCCCTAACACTACAATATCGTCAGCAAACAGCAGCACGGGTATTTTGATATATACAACCTTTTCCCCTATCTGTCATCTTAAACCCATTATATTAATCCTTCGCGTATACATAAAAATCACCGATCACCGACAACTTTGTTCTGTCCACCATATCATATGCCTTTTTAAGATCTAAAAATCTTGCCACACACCCTTGTCCCTGCAATCTCGATGGTTCCACAACCTGACTTAATGAAAAAAGATGATCATCTAGCCTATACCCTTTCCTAAATCCGCACTGCCATTCTCCTATTTTCACATTTGTCTCCAGAATACTCTGCACTCTACCCTTAAACATCTGCATAAACTTTTAATACGCCATAGGTGTAATTGTGATTGGTCGCCTATTTTTTTAAAGTGTCATTATCTACCCCCTTCTTGGGAAAAAGAGAAACTCTTCCCTTGCGCCAACTCTCCGGGATTCTGCTTCCTCTAAATATATTATTAAATTGCTTTGTTAGATAATACACATACTCTTTTCCCAACGCCTGGATAATTCCTACCGAAATCCTGTCAAGACCACATGCTGTTTTTTAATTCATTTTCTCTACCACGCCCTCGGTCTCATCTGTTGTGTTTGTAATCTCCGTGCTATCTGTTGTGGCTGAAATCTCCGTTGTTGTCCTTTCTATATATATACACAGTGATTAATCAGCGTACAACAATGTTAGCGGGCGAATCGAATGGTTTGAATTCAAAGCGTCTTCAAAATCATAATTATTAAAATTCTAAGCTTCACTATCACCACTATCATGTATACAACTTTTGTACGTATAATACATACCCCTTGTATAATGAGGTCCAGGTTGTGCGCGGTGCAGTCCATGTACTGTACGATAGATACGTAATAGGAAAATGATATTCATTAAGCAATACAGAAACATACACACACATGTAAATATATGCAGGCCAAATTCACTATATGTATATATATATATATATATATATATATATGTTATAACCTATAACTCTAGATACAATAAAAATTCTTGATTTGCGAAAATGCTCCTAAGCGACATAATAGCAAGCGACATTCATTGAGTTACACGCATATATATATATATATATAAATACCTAAAAAAAAAAAATATATATATATATATATATAAGCACGAGAGAAAATAAACATAGTAAAGCTGTATTTAGCTGTATGTAAAATTGAAAGTAATTATAAAGCCATATATATATATATATATATATATATAACAAAATGCAAACGTAATTTACTGCATCTAAAGGACGGAAATATTGGAGCACGGATGTAAACTGGGTCTTGCGCTCGATTGGTGATAGCGGGCCTACACTTCTCGCTCCCCCTTCATTTCTAAACCTCCCTTCGCCTAACTAGTCTCGAACGAAATATACAACCCACAGTGGCATGACAAATACCATGTATATAAAAGGTAAGGTTCCATCCTAACGAGAAAAAAGAAAAGATCGAGCGACTCTCGCTCCAAGCCCCCGGACTGCGAGATGGTTTGCCTCACGCTGAAGAAGGGAAGTGATTACTACACTATCAGAAGATCCTGAATTTACTAAGGATGCAAAAGCGGAGTTCAGCCTAGGATTATTACAAAAAATACGAGCAGGCGACCACTTATGCATTCCTACGAAGCTCAATGGCTTCTAAGTCAAATACATATATGTATATACCTTGCTTGTATATATATTTTTCTTTTGACTCAGTGCAGAGTAGACGAAATTATCCTGGTACCTCCATGTTCCTCATGACGCAGTTTCTGTACACGGCCAGGGGCGGTAGGGCAGCACGACCAACCCAACTTCAGTGCTTTAAATGCGGAGGGCAAAGGAAAGCCGTATAGGGTTGCACGGCCAACATAAGCTGCTATGTTTATTACACAGAGCGACTCTACGCGACCGAGACGCAGTGTCCAGCATACATATAACGGGTCACAATCATTCGCGACACGTGCAAGAAATAACCAGAAACGTGAAAGTACTACAAATATATTTAGAGCATACGACCTGGCGCCTCAGTTCGCGGCCCAAAATAACATAGAGGATTTACTATTTTCTGAGAGCCTCGCAACATAGCTTTCTGAACCTGGACCCACGGAAGCAACAACTTCTCTTCGATCGAGGTGTTCCCCACAGGAGCATCTTCCACCTCAGTCGGTCAGGGCACACGCTTCTCGTTTGTTACCATTACATCTCCAGTACACTACTGGGTTCTTATACAGGAATACCAGTCGTTCCTCGAAGAACTAGACCTCAGCGCGAGTACCTGATATCACCAACAAGTGAATGTGGAAGGCAACGACAATGTGGTTTACAGTTTTTTGGGGAAGCACCTCCTTATCAAGGAACGGAGAGACTCTCCTAGAGTGGGCAACCTGAACAGTTCAGCTCACAAGCACTCCTGAGTACAACTTTGATAACGGCAGACATCAAATAACCTACAAAATAATTATCAAGCAACAAGAAACCTTATTCGTCTAAAACTAATCGCCGCAGCCCGACCAGCCCAACCTAGGTGCTTCAAACGCGGAGGTAGGAAGAGCGATTGTGCAAGAGTCGAAAAAACTGTACGGGCAAAGAATAAAAAATCATGCGTATAAAAATGCGCCACGCACAGTCGCGTTTACCAGTCTAAGTAGCCTGACCGAATGAAAGTGCACACTTTCCGCAATGTCCTTAGCTACATCCTGCTTTTTTTAGGAGAATTTAGACCTTAACTTTAAGCTAATCTCATGCGAATGAGTAAAAACAAGGAAATTATATGCTGTTGTAAAACCAGCGCGGTTTTGAGTGAGTTCGACATTCTACATACTCAGCCATCAGCAAAGCGTTAACCTAACCAAAGCACAAAAAATGCGCTGAGAACAAATTTGCCCGCTCATCTTTTAGATCTCTAAAACACGTCGCACCTCTAAATAGAGCATCTATCTGCAAAGGCGTGGACCACGCAGTCACAGTTAGGTCCCTCCAACGGTCCATACTGGACCAACCCTATGTAATATAATCCTAGATTGGAGTCCTTAGATTCTCACAGCCTCCAAAAAACCCCGTTACATGTAAAGCGCTCAGAGAGGCGGCTCTCGAGGGCTATGCGTCCTAGTAAAAGTAGAAAGATTTGAGTAAATTATTTCAGAAGCGAAAATAACCGTCGCACAAAGCCGACGAATCTTAAAGCCAAGCTATTGTGGCCAGCTGAAGTAATTTCCAGAAGACACTATTGCGGCTGCCTCCGACAATGATCAAAGAGGACGACTGGATTTTAGTGGGTTTGTGAGTCCCACCCTACGATGTCTTTAGCAACGACGCCCGGCGTGCATATGCATTTCGACAGTTAATTTATAAAATAAGGAAACAATCATAGTTTTGCCTTCTATTGATTATACCTAATATAGCTACTACGATGTAAATTGTCATTCTATTACTACTATGCCTAAAGTCACTGTCAATGTTACTGCAAGCATACCACAGGAAAACCTTACATTAACGTATAAGTTCAGAAGGATAATAAACCTTTTCAAGCGCCGAGTTGTTAAGGTGCAGGGCGAAGACGATTTTCAAATCTCGTAACAACTGAGGCCGATCATGGAGTTCTTGAGCGACCACCTGAACACTTTCGCGGATCATCTTCTGTTTCGCGGCAAACCACTGTCACATCAATCCAAAATGCGCATAAATAAAATAATTAGAAATACAGAAATAAAAGAAAATACCACCGGTAGCGGTCGTACCGATTAGAGCTAGCGAGCATACCAATTCAGCTTCACCAAAGACTGTTCCTCGATTCCGAAGGCCTGGCTTGCTTTTCTCGTGTAAAGATCGTATCAGTCAGTTGTAGAAATGCATCACTGATGGACCATCAGAACGCGACACAGTCGTAAGCTTGGTAACAACAGGTAAGCCTCATTCGCATTTACCAATGTAAGTGATAAAACAATATAACATAATTTACTCCATGCACATAAGTCAAAAACGTATTTGAGTTCACTGTACAGACCTTTCCTCTGATCGAGTTTCTAAACGTGCAAGCATCCACCTAAAAAAAGCGAAAAAACTTGATATAGGTTAGACGCATGGATCATATATATATATATATATATATATATATATATGATAACGTGGAGCCTCACAATTTCCTAAAGGACATACACTCAAGTCATACCACAAATATTCCAGAAATTGTTTAGTGGCTTTGAGAGTCCCACATTATCCAGACTAAAGGGTTACGTTTCGATGCATTAGGATTGCTGTGTCCCTTGAAGAAATGCGTTCCTAAAGGATTTCGCGAGACGCACTGTGGGCACGATGTGATGAGCCAACCTAGGATACAGTTCTAGCGTTCGTTCACACCTCAGAATTGTTTTGATGAAGAGATCTAATAATACTAATAGTAATATGGCGGAAGCCGTAAATAAATAATAATAACAAGAGAACCCGTGACTACGCTAAGTTCGCGCGGAGACAATTGTTCACATCAAAGTACAAATATAACAGAGTTATATATATATATAGTTATTGTTGTTGTCGTTGTTGTTGTTGCTAGCGTTGCTAGAGATATATATATATATATATATATATATATATATAGTTATTGTTGTTGTCGTTGTTGTTGTTGCTTTTTCTCGTCTTATGCCGACACTACCATGCAGGTAGTGTCGGCATAAGACGAGAAAAAGGCGGCGATTTTTTTTCGACGGGCCGTCATTATTTCGTCCAGATGTATTTATTCCAATTCAACAGTAGCGAGTAGGTGGTAGCGTGCCGTTATCGTTGTTGTTGTCGTTGTCGTTACGTTGGTTCGTTGTTATTGTTGGCAATAGTGGTCGTGCCTGTGGTGCGGCTACTACGCATACTTCCGGGCCACAAAGGTCAGTCGATACTGTTGCTGCGGCAGTTAATTTTGTTTCAGCTACCAATAATGGGCCAATAATTTCGAAAGCCCACAAAAAATGCGCGCGCACTCACGAACGCTGGGTCATCACGCATCTGCATCGTGTACAATACAATTCTGGACATTGACTGACTGAGCTGCCTGGCGATGCCGTGAAGCACATTACCTGTCTGTCAGCCAGTCAGTTAAAGCAACCGTAGGCAGTCGACGCTGTTGTAACGATCTAATAGCGTAAAAGACAATGCGGTTTGAGAACAGCGCATGATGCAAATCACAGACAAATATATATCTATATATATATATATATATATATATAACCAATGAGCAGGCTAATATCAAATATTATACGTGCCATCCAATATCAAATGAGGATTACGTCTCAATAAAATCTACTAATCGATCAGGAAACAAAGAATGAATTAACTAACTTATACTATACTATCAGTAACATCATTTAAGGTAGACGTCTCTGAATATATATATATATATATATATATATATATGCAAAGATCATGCGTATACGAAAACACGCAAAATGTTACAGATTTAAGATAGTCAGGCAACAAGGTGTACCTCCCCGAACAATCACATAAACATATACTTAATTAACCCAATGTAAAGTAAACGGTCTGCGACCCCCATACCATGGGTCGACTAAGAGATCCCGACTGAGAGATCTGACAAGACAAGAGTTATACGCGCGTTTCGGGGAACTTCGTTGACAGTCGCCATGAAAAAAACGCATTTTTTATCAAAATGCGTTTTTTCTTACTGTTACTATGGTTATTGAATTTAGATGCCCTTAGCCGTGTAATCGACTCTAATGCAGCATTAATTAATTTCTATTGAAACTCCATATGTATATGAGTAGGCGTATATTTAAGTACTTATATACATCTTATTTATGCGTTTAGCTCTGGCAATGACATTTTAGACGGTCGTAATTAGTTAAAATTAGCCTGCGGCAATACAAAAGCGCATTGATGCTCTTATCGCCGTCGCGTTCTCGTAACTTGACTCAATTGGCTTTTCCAGTAGATGAATATATATATATATATACATATATATATATATATATATATATATATATATATATATATATAAAACATACATATATCACCTTTTGTTTTTCAACCAAATCGCCTTCAAGAATTAGCTGTCTATAAGCGGAACTGCTTAAGCCACAGCGAGCTCGGGCAGCTTCATGATCGGCAAGCAGGTCGTCCTCGTCGAGAAGGAAGCGCATCCCCGCCTCGATCTGAAACGTCATTGACAGAACCAACTTGAGCAAGTTGTCAGTGAAAATCCATAAACGCTTGGTAGCTAATGCTTTGCGCGCAGCTTTAGGCCTAAAGGAAAGTTTTGTGTTTTTTGCAGTATGCGTTTTCGCATCGAAGACTACTGTACGTAGAATAGACATTTATACGCAAAACGTATTTGCAACACCTCTTTGTTAAATTCCTGTGATTGATTGATTAAATTAGTATTCGCTTGGCATGTTCACCTAAATATACATGCATTATGTGTATTTTTGATACTAAATTGTCGTTCTCTTGAAAATAATTGTAATTTAATTTAATAAATTACTATACAAGTGTTCTATATATATATATATATATATATATATATATGGTTGGTTTACAATATTGCACGTAAGGAGAAAGCATTTATATATTGTTTACACGTACATTTATGACGGTTCCAAAAGTCGAGTCAACGAAACTGCTCTATGGCATTGTTGGAGGTGATACAAGTCACACTTTCCCCCGCCGAGTTTGCACAAGCATAATGAGACAATTTCAAGAAACTTTTTTCGAATTCAGATCTTCGTGTGGAACTAATGTGCAGCAAATCGTGTGATTAGGTGTATATTTCCATAATTGCAGCGCTTCCACGAACTACACGTCATTGTCTGGGTTTCACAAAAGAGCGAGTCTGCTATCTTATTCTCCCATGCAAACATGTACTCGTTGAGAGCTGCTGTTTTCGGTAAAACGTGCATTTTTTGTAAATCCTTAGCATAGCGGAGACGACACCAGTAAATAGACTAATCTGTTGAGACTAAGGCGGTGAATTCTTAGCGTTTTTTCAGAAAAGTGGCCTTGATTTGGTCAAGCGCATTAAAGTTTAACTTCGATAGGTTTGGCCATATCATCTGTATACCGCAAAAAGCAGTGGCCGCAATCTTCAGGTTGAAGCGATTGGCGGCAACGTCCATTGATATTTTATGAGGTTCTCGCATACTATGAAAGGATTGTAGTCCTTCCCGAATTCGTTCATCAATGTGCCTCGAGAAGTTAGTAATTCGAGACGAGAACAGACCCCTAGGTAGGAGAAGTATGAGACTAATTCTATACATTTTGAACCTAAGCGAAGCTCGTCGATTCCTACCAATTCCCCTCCACGTCTTATTATATTGCCTTTGTTTTATCCATATTTACCTCCAACTTGTTCCGGTGGATGTAATGCTGCAAGGTCCTAAGGGATTGTTGCAAATGAAATCGGCTGCGAGAGTATAGCACCAAGTCATCCGCATACACAAGGATGTCCACATGTGAGTACCGACTCTGTATCTCTTCCGAAATATCGCTCGCCAGCACCGAAAATAGCAGGGGGCTAAGAGTATCGACCTTGGGCAACCCCAGTGGCCTATAAGATTGTATGCGCTGCATATTTGCGAGCGTGTTGCCTCATGTAAAATTCAACGTTGTAACATACGCACGAAATGTTGTCTAGAAGTCCCCCTGATAACATCTATTGTGCTTACCTTTTGTGAAAAGCGCTTATACTGAGCCTTTCTTGGAATTTTGTCGTGTTTGGTCTTCTGCATCGTTTTTATCACATCTACAGAATCGGCTTGGCCGACTAATGCTCGACCCGAACAAAGTGAATCGCTGGCACGCCTAGTAGGATCGGATCTTACTTTCCTCTTGCTTGACTTTAATCGAAGTCGATTTATTTACCACACAGATCGAACCATCCGTTGTCTGGGTATTTGGCTCCATTAGACTGGGCCAACCTTCACTGCGCACATCGTCGAGACAGTGAGCATAGCCTAATGTATCTTTATGGAGGGGCAGACGACAAGCGGCGGTGTCCGTCCCGTCAACAATGACACTCTTCTACGTCAAGACTATTCCGAGGCTAGTGTATGGTCTTGACGGAGTATGGGAACACCTCACTTGGGCAAACTTTGGCTTGCTTAAGAGGCGTTTCACAATGTACATGAAGCGAGTACTTTGATTGTCAATGCGAGTAAGAAGCCGCTTTGTGTGCCTAATGTCAGTGGCCGTGCATCGGCTATTGAGATAATTCGATTAAGGTCGAGGGCGCCGCGTAGAGTTCCACTCGAAAGCTTTATCTCGGAATGGAAAAAAAGTTGAACAAGTTCGACGAGAAAATGGAGATCTAGATATTTTCAGTGCCGCTAACCTCTCTGGTCTGTCTTGCATGTGACAATCGTGACCACATCTATACCAGATACATAGTTCATAGTAGCTATCATCACCTGCTATATACATACTCTTATGGGTGACATAAATGTAATGATAATCATTTATCAAATAAAAAGAGGAGAGGCGGTCTATAAGTGACTTCTGGATTGTAAGGTAGACTGCTGTCCTTTTAAAGCGGCTGCCCAATAATTTTTGGTAGCGTGTGTTAATTTGGCCATTGGCCACGCATCCCAGCAATGATGAGTTCTGAGTGAACGACATCCGTAGAAGTTATTTGAGTTCTACAGATTGTTTTATTTAATGATACGGGACGTTTGGTCTAGCAGGTTTGCGCGTCCAAGTTGAAGAAGCGCACTTGTATTGCCCCTCCGTAGACGAGGGGCGATGAAGGGCAGGAATAACTCTTGAGCATCTCAATCGCAGATTACTTAAGAAGCGAGCGTAGATATTCTCAAATCGTTTTCTTCGTCTAGAAGGAATATACGCCTCTCCCAACAGCCCGGACAATGCCCGCAAAATACTTCGTATCGGCCTCTCCAAGTTTTCTAAGGCCTTTCTTAAGTTCAACAGAATGCAACTGGAACTTTTAGATGTGTTTTTTTAACTGCCCACCACGCCTTTGAGAAGTCTAATATGCGTACAAAAATCGTAGGATCTTCGAAATTTCACATTCATCGTTTGTTCAAATGAGGGAAAATTGTGGCTAATATATATATATATATATATATATATATATATATATATATATATATATATATATACGTACACGTTATGGTAAAGTGAGTTACATAAAGTCCACACTGATGGCTTTTTGTGTGTTCATCTTAGCACAGAACGGGACGGTAGGGCACTAAGAGAGGGAGAAAAGCGCAAGAGAAGAAGTCAATAGCTTGCGCAAGAGAAGAAGAAATCCCTTAAGAGCGAGACTGCTTATAAATAAATAACCGCATGTCAAGTGGGGGGAACCGGATGTCATATACTGGAAGCATGGCGTAGCGCAGCGCTAAAATGTGTGGGCATTTTGTATGTATACAAAATAAAAACAGCTTTTGCAATTATCCATGAGATAATCTTTTGTTGTGCGGCTATAGCGGTGTCGTCGTCGTCATCATCATCATCAGTTAGCAGCGTCGCTGTTAAGGCCGTAATTAGACCTTTACTGTGTAACATTGTAACGGAAGAAATCGTCTTCTAATGAATTCGGGCCGACGGCCGGCGGACAAACACATGTTCATCCAGCAAGCGGCGGCATGGATGAAAATTAATAGAAAACTAATTGTTGCTAACCGTTGTCACCGTATATGGTGACACACCGCAAAAACCGTGTGTTATACGAATCGCTACTAAAGTCCTGACAGGAACAATTCGAATAATAGTAGTAGTAGTAGCAGCAGCAGCAGCAGCGGCAGTAGCGGCAGTAAAATTAAAGCTAATAATGACAGCATTACTTAGAACACAAAGAAAATGACGATGAAGAAAAGAAAAAGAAGACGACGACGACGATGACACCAACAAATGGGAAGAAAAAGAAGAAGAGCTTAAAAAGTAGAGAAGCGCGACGACATCAATAATAATAACAGGGGATGATAGTCGAAGCACAGTGGGGGGTGTGGTAGCAACACGAATTGTTAGCTGTTGCATGATGTTAGCTATGATGCCAGTAATGATGCTAGTGTGATAGCGGTCGCGCCATCAAACACGGCGTGGCCGTCGTGGTCGTTGCAATATTAGCAGTGGGAATAGCCTAGTCAAACTTATAATAAGCTTAGCACATCAAATAATGTAATAATAATAATAATATTAATAATAATAATAATGATTAATATTATTACATTATTTGATGTGTTAAGCTTCTTCATAATCATGTGACCACCATAACCACCATTCAATGCATTGCAGCTTCAACAACAACGACGGCGTAGCAGCATTCATGACAACAATGACAACAACAGCAGCAACAACAATAACCTTAGAAGAATAAAGGTAATAATACGATTCGCCAAAGCTTAAGTAGATCCAACTCTACGCCGAAGTGAACAAAGGAATATGTACCATAGCTCGAGATGAACTTCATTACGCACAGCCTCCCCGCCAGCTGGCTAAAAACAATCTTAATTTTGTTCTTGCAGAGGTGCGTTCGTTTCGTGCAGTTGTTTCGCAGAGCAGACGCCGCAGCGCGTAGTTTAGTATCGAGAACCCACACCTCACCAGGCACGAGGTGAGAGATACTAGTGCGCCTGCGCCCTCACCCCTTGGACTAGACTCGATTCTAGTCAGATTGTGGCAGTTCAAATGTGGCAAAGGGATTTTCCGGTCGGCTCTAACAAGTAGTCACCACGATTCTAGCCCCAGATGAATACCCCTCCCTGCATTCTGCAAGAAGGCTAGGCCTGCAAGAAGGGATGCAAACGCTTCTCGAAGCTCGGATAGCGCATAGCTCGATAAAACCGGAAGGAAACCGTTTTTTTAGCATCCAACCTGGGTAATACTAAGCTACTTCAGTTCGACTAATTATAGAGCTCGAAGACAAAGAAACATTGGCCTGTCGGCCAAAGAGCATGGCGTCCGGTCGGACCAATCAAGCCGTTTCTAAATTGAATGGTTTCTAAAACAGGCCGTTCGCCAACAGAAACAGAGTAGCGGCGTGCCCTGGATAGCTGGCGCACACTACTTCCCTGGCTTGTTCTCTGTGTGTTCACACACATTCCGGAAAAGTCTCAGAGATTTGTTTATGAGGGGGAAAACGTGCGTTACGCGTGTGGGTCGAACAGTGTCGGAATCACCGCAAGATGCTGTTACCAAGCCCCATAGACTTTTCAACCGACAAATGGCGATCCCGCCGCACCTAACCTCCCAGATGTCCCGGAATCCTGCGTAAAGCAGTGTTGCTAAAGGCAGCAGAAACAACCCACAAACAACCCGGACGCCCTTAGCCACTAGAACACGTGGAGGAGGAGTGTAGCAGCAAACAGGTGGACACAGGTCACTGACCTCGGCGTACCTCATCCCATCGACTGCTCCTGGTCGCTATGACAACGACGGGCCGGGCCGTTTGTTGTCCTCAGGCGAACCCGTCAGATGGCTGGGGGGCGCTAAACCACCGGCCGTTGGCCAGCTGGCCGCCAGTCTAGCGGGCAGGGTACCGCTAACAACTGTAACGGCGGCGGCGGCGCCGCCACAAGCGCTGGTACAAACAACAGTTTGCAATGCAACGCGCTATCGTTGACGGCGGCCATAGGAAGAACAGATATGGGCAAATGGGGGGGGGGGGGGGGGGGAAGAGGTACATTTGAGATTATTATTTATTGTAATGATGGCACGGCGACGATGACAGACAGACAAATAGACGAACGAACTCGCAGATGAACGGTGGTGTGAAGCGGACCGGCAGCCATTTTATTTTGACCGACAACTTGAGTCATAATGATAACAACAACAACATCATCATCATTAACAACAACAATAAAACAACAACAACAACAACAACAACAACAACAACAACAACAACAACAACAACAACAACAACAACAACAACAACAACAACAACAACAACAACAACAACATCATCAACAACATCATCATCAACAACAACATCAGCATCATCATCATCATCAACAACAACATCATCGATGAGGTCAAACAACAACCACGATGCCCAGCAGGTGGTGGCAGACGACAAACAACAAAATCAAACGCCGTTACATAATCTCACCGTCGCCGTTAATGCTGCTGCTGTTGTTGTTCTTGTTGTTGTTGCTGCTGCTGCTGTCTTAGTCGTCACCATAATTGTTATGATCTTCGCCGTACTCCTCAACACGACGGTAGGAATAGGAATAGTAATAATCGTCACCATCATCGTCATCATCATCATCATCGTCGTCGTTATTGTCGTCGTCGCCATCATCATTATATAGCCATTAGTTGATTACGCGACCCAGGGCATAGATCGGCGGCGCAGTACACAGCAAAAGCAGACGAAGATGGTCTGTTCGTGTACACTGTCTTTTTAGCCGTCGGTTTGTCTGGCCCTGTTCGTCCGTTGGCCGTAACAACAACAACAACAACAACAACGACAACAGCAACAATGGGCACCGCAACAACAACAACAACAACAACAACAACAGCAACAATGGGCACCGCAACAACAACAACAACAACAACAAAACGGCAACACTAATCATCAGCACCGACGACCGGACACGACGACACGACACCGACAACAATTATGTCGATATCCCCTTGACGCCGACAACGGGGGCGGCCGATGCTAATCGATCAACACCAGGCCAGCCAATTAGGCAAATTTTATTTCATTGTGGCGGAACTTTGCCGTGATGATTACCCATTCAGTCGCGTAATTACGAATCTAAACGCACGTGAGAATACACATGTGTATATGTATGTACATACACATACTCGTATATTCATATACATATCATGTATTATACCGAAATAAATCGGACTGGTCTTAATAAACAAAAACACATATATATATATATATATATATATATATATAAAACTGAGCAAGATGGCTCAGTGGAAAAGCCATTGCCTTGCATTCGGGAGGACTGGGTTCGAGACCCAGACCGGCCACTCTTAAATTGATTTGCATGGTTTACAATTTAGATAAGGTAAATACAGGAGTGGATTAAGTATTAGCCATGACATGAAGAAACCGTACACGGGCATCGGCCTTACAAAAAATCTAAAAAAAAAAAATAATATATATGTATATATATATATATATATATATATATATATACTTGTGTTACTAAGGCTAATGGCAGTACAGGTGCGCGCAGGCCTGATTCTCTTTGCATGAGTTTTGCGCATTGCTAATTGCTTAGGTCCGCTATAAGGAGAAGAAGACCATGTAAGTTCGCGGCTATAAGTTCCTCTAGTGATGGGTGAGCAGAGAGCTCTGGAAGTGGGTTGTTGCTGGTCTCGCTTGTATGCCTATCGTTTGCCTCTCGACAGACTGTTCCTTTTTTCTCGTGGCGGCCAAACCTACTTCAAGCGCTCTACGGCAAATGTTACATATATTCACACTTAGTTTGTACTGCTTTACAGATAATGATATGTGCGTAGTCGTGCCGACTAGTTTTTTAGTCGACAAACTTGTGTCAGCCGCTACAGTGAGCAAAAGCTGTAGATCCCTTTCGTCTGCACAGTAAGGCGGAGGAAGCTCCTCTTGCCCAGGAATGGTCGGCACGCAAGGGGTCTTCTAGGCCTCGAGATTGTAACTAGCCCACATTCACACAGTGTCAATGGCTTCATTTTGGAATCGCAGCGTGACCATATACCCATGACTTGTGGTCACTCTCTGAAGCAATTCAGGGTCCTCTGCTATTGGCTGAATTTTTAGTTCGGACATTTTCCGACGGACTTTCAATTTCTGGAAATGTAACATTTTTTTTTTAACGAACTTCGCTGCCAGTCTTCTGGCGCATAAATTAGCGGTCTGTTGCAATTGCATTCATGGGACATGTTCAGTTCCTCACCTATCTACCTGATAGTCATTAGGCGACTGTTGATTATTAGATCAAGAACTGTTTCAATGTTTCCTTATGTTATTAATGTCGAAGGCCTCCCGAACAGAGGTCATCTTCGGTCTCTTCACGTCCGTCACGAACTCGACGATACCACGCATTCACGGTGTTTCGGGACGTTGCTTGATCACCATAGACAGTTCGTAACATTTTCAGCACTTTGAAGCAAATAATTTGTTTTTAACAACGAACTCGAAGGAAATCAACCGGAAGACCTTTGTTTCGGTTCAATTTTTAAAAGTACTAAAACATGCAAAATATATATATATATATATATATATATATATATATTTATATATATATTCTCCAGTGCGCGGATCATCGGTAGCCACAAGTAAAGTCCTCCTATACTTTGCTCACTGTCGTTTATTTTACAGGCCATAGCTGCGAACGGGCCAGAATCCATTTGACTGTTTTGACATTTACTTGCTTCCGCATCCTGTAATCGACCTATACAGGTCTATGACCGACGATTGAAGGGGATAATAAGTCAGTGACAGCCGCATCCCAGACAAGCTTGTTCCCGTTTTCAAAAGCAATTTAGGTCATGTCGTTAGGGATATATATATATATATATATATATATATATATATATATATACGATTTTCATCAGACATCTATATATATATATCCAAAAAGAGATTAAAGACTGGTAAACTGCATCATGCACAACCGGCGTCGTTCTTATAGCCACGGGAATATGGGACTCATTGATCCATTAAAATCCAGTAATTTTCTTTGCATCTGATCTGAGGTGGCCGCAATGCTCTATTGCCAAGTTTACTTCACCTGGCCATTTAAACATGCTATTAAGGCTGTTAGACTTCGTGCGGTGGTTGTTTTCGCCAAAGAAAAACGATTCTGCGAATCTTCTTACTATATACTAGGACTCATGGTCTTTGAGCGACGCCTTTACAATGGGCTGGACTGCTGTGTACATACTGGGACTTTTCAGTATTAGGTTCCGGGATCAGGAACAGTGGCTGGGACCGGGACCGGGACAGTAATAGTGGTTTACACATATCCGGGACAGTAATAGTGGTTTATCTTCGGCCTTGCACATACGGCATAAAGGCGGCATAGCTTTACAAGTTGCGCGAGTGGGTAGGTGAGCAAGCAATGTTTAAGGCTGTACTAATTTTTCAGATTAGGGAGTACTGTTCTGTTTTTTTTTTTTTTTACTATTAGGTCCCACGGAACCTATCTAGAGAGGACTTGTATAGCTGCTATGGACGCCGTGCAATTTGAATTTCCGATGATGAGCGCCATTGAGCCTTGTTGAGGCGGCGGCGTGTTGTAGCCCTGCAGTCGTGCGCTCCACAGGGGCAGGGCATAAAGCAGGACGCTATTTACTATCAGAACTAAACAATTGTTACGGAGACTGTTTTTAGACTCCTAGACTATCCTCCGTTCTTACAGGCAGGGAATCGTCATGCGGTTTTCCCAACAATCCTTGTAGCAGCATCGACGCTTACGTTCAGCGGTATGGTTTTAGCACCTACCCTCAATGAGCATCACTCAAGGATTTGTTTTCCTCACGTCACCAACAATTGGTAATGTTGTGTTCATGCGCAGCCTCAGCCGAAGCGCCTATATAATGTTAGCGCCAATAATAACTTGTTGTTGTTAATAACGCAAGTAACGTCTGGGGGATTGTCGCCCTTTAGCTGTGCCCCTTTTCCAGGCCTATCGCCTCCCCTCGGCAGTCCGCAGTTTACTGTGCGGTGTTAAGAATGATACAAAGCACCTCTTTTTTTTTAAAGATGTTTCGTAAGTCAATTTCCCGTGTACGGTTTTTTCATGTCATGGCTAATTTTAATCCACTCCGGCATTTACCTTGTCTAAATTGGAAACCATGCAAACCAATTTAAGAGTGGCCGGTCTGGGTGTCGAACTCAGTCCTCCCGAATGCAAGCCAAAGGCTTTGCCACTAAGCCATCTTGCTCGGTTTGCAGGCTTTGCAGGCAGGTGTTGTTTCGTGACCACTCTGTTGTTGCAACCGAGCGCGGAATACAACAAGGAAGCCCGTCCATGCCAACCCAAACGAAGATAGATTTGCTTCCAGCTGTCGTAGCGTAGACAAGTCGTACGTACATAGAACTTCGGCTGTTGGCACATGTTGACCCCCGGTATATCGGACCAGCATAAGCTGAATGATTGGATCACGACCTGGTGACGCCTTATATTGCGCTCACGCCCTGACATGTGTGTTTCTGATGCTATTGCTGGCGCTCGATCTAAAAGCTGAGTTCAGTTATTTTAACAAAGCGGCCACAGCGAAAGTAGTGCTACGTTTGCAAATTCTTAACTGCTAATCCTGTTCACGGTGGTGAATAGGCTAGCACAAATCATCCCATTAGGGTCCAGCTGTATGCTGAGAACGGGTGTGTCTGTTAATGTTGTACTTTGAATTCGCGTTCGACATGCGCTTGCTTTGTCGTCGGTGACTGTTTGACAAGGAAAAAGATTCTGACCGATCAGACATTTTCTTTTCTCGACGTTTCAGTAACGATTCGTGTGTCGTGACGCTTCAGTCAGCTGTTACAGTTACGTTGTTTTTAATAAACGATTCGCATTTAGATAAATTACCTGCCAGATTAGGTGAATTCCTGGTTAGCCCGGTAATGCTGTGTTTTACGATGATGCTTTTTATCACCATCAATATATATATATATATATATATATATATATATATATATATATATATGTATATATCTAATCGCACCGTAATCTAAAGATCAAGCAAAAGAAGAAGAAAAAAAAGAAAGCGGTGTTCTCAAAGAGGTTATCAGACGTCTTAACACGGAAAAAAAACAAGGCAGAGCGGAAGCCTGGTACGCGATTGCAACTGAATCGGACGTGCGAGAAGGCACTTCCGTAGGCTTTTCCTGTTCTAAGAAGGCCTATAGGTGACGGTATACGAGATTCACCTGTAGGATACTTATGTACTAAGTTGATTGCTAGAACGGACACGTTGTAGTCTGCTTTTGTCCTTCACATATTGTTTTGTCCCATGGCCTAAACACGTGCACCGCCAGATATTACCAAGCTCAGCAAGTGTAGTATTTTTGGTGTTTTGGCCTGCTCGGTAAGCATCTACCTCTGTCTGATTGGTCAATTATACCGAGTGTCCGGCTGGATGAGCTCATTGTAAGTCACCGTCGACGTAAAGAGCATGTACTACACGTATTGGTTTCCCATCTTTCTGCCTTACGGATAAGAACACAATTTCCTTATATATATATATATATATATATATATATATATATATATATATATATATATATATATATATATATGATCAAGGATACAAATGTCACGTGCTCTGATGGACACGTTTGTGGATAAACAAGGAGGGAGTAAGGTCTATCTGCGTTGACAAAATTTAATTGTATAAACAGAATAGCTGCTTAGAGCGCTAGACGATGAATATCGGTGTATACCAATCTATCGGTAAACAGGAAATCACCGAAAATGATAGCCCTATGATAAGCGAGGAATTGGTACTTTTTTAAATGAAGCATCGATTTTTTCAGATAAGCGTTTCTGCAAGGTGTGAAAGGATTACCGCTCACGCGATACTTGCGGTCGGGGCCTCGAATTAAACGTGGACGTTATTTAACAACTATGCTACGTACGCCTTCCTTTAAAATCGGATTTCTGGATCAACATTGTAAATACCGCAGCAATACGGAATGTGTTATTACAGCGACGCCATTTAGTGAAAAGGTTCCGGTACAACCTTATTATACTTATATTAATAATTTAAAAAATATATTTTACTGACTGGTTATATATATATATACATGCGTGTGAACAGGATCCAAACCGTTTTTGCTCCTGCGCTGCAGTGAGTTCACTTCCCTAATGTATGTATGTATGTATATATAATATATATATATATATATATATATATATATATATATATATATATATATATATATATATATATATTATATATATATATATATATATAAATAAAAGAAAAGATTGCAGCACAAATTAATGAGTGCTTGGTAGGTTGGACTTCAACCATGAGTTTGGCAGAAATCCTAGCACACCCAAAAACAAATATATTAACAGAAAAGCAATGCAATGGAAGCAATTAAATATAAAAAGTAAACATAAACAATGTTAGCTCACACAGCTTTGTGTCATGACCATAATGGCCATTGCGTGGGCATACCCCCTGTTGACGTTGCGTACGTAAAAAAAGTGAACATTTCGCGTAAACGTTTGGGTGCGACAGCTCACAAACGATAACCATTTCGTTGCTTCGCGCACAGACAACTAACTATGCGTAAGCTGCGTTACGAAAAGCGCATTAAAAGCGATATGAACGTCAGTAAACAATACATCTGATGAAGACACACAGTCGAACCACATTCCACTAACTGCTTTTCATGGTTGGACGCCCGCCCGTCCCAAAGAGATCCAACTCAAACTCAATGAAGCTGAGACCTTAGCGCTTCATGTCGGGTTAACAAGTTTGCTACCACGTGCTCACTCCAGCAATCCAGCATGCAACAGCGTGTGATGCCGATCGCCGATTAGTGCGTTTCTAAAACTCTACTAAGGGCCGTCGAAAACTTTTATAGGATCCCAGGTTCGTATTAAATGCCAGCTATCATGTTGCAATTTACCTGCCTGTGAGTAGCTAGGCGCATTTCACGCTCGGGATAACAACAACAACTGCTAATCACACTTCAAAACCGTTCCGTCGTCAAGTCGATTGTGAATCTCGACGAATTGGCAAAATCTATTGACCGCATTGACGCCTTGACGAAGCAGTGACCCTATTGCTGTGAGAAAGCAGGAAAAGCTTCTAGAATCTTAGTCAATCTTAACGTGGTTTTGTACGAGAGTTTCCGCGCTTTCGTTGTCTCTCGTGCTCGTTATTTAGTTAGAGTGGCCTCGTTGTCGTTCTCCATCCTCCGCCTCGGCAGATTTTAACTACGTTAATCTAAAAAATGAAACAAGAAAACATTGGTGGCCGAGACAAGAGGATTGGTGACCTGACTAGTTCATTCGTACAGGTCGATGTCTCTGCTGCTCATTATGATATTGAATGGTGATATTCGATAATGGATAAGAATGGTGACGACTACGATGGCTATTTTCGTGATGACGATGATGAAGAGTCGCTAGATTTAATTTGCAGAAGTAACGGCGCGTATCTGATTGATTGTGGCTTTCCTATTCGCCGCTATGTCTGAACACGCGCCAACATTTGAAGTAGGAGTCACAACGTGTCCAGAGAGATCACTTGGCGAGACTAATATAGTCTATAGCCAATATAGTCGGTTACTAAGGGACACTCAGATATTATTCTCGCGTTAACCTGAAGCGATAGACTAAGACTTAAAAAGACTAGGTCTTTGCTCAAATATTGCTTTCCTATTTAAGCGGCATAGCATTGTTCAACACAGTTTTGGCATCCGATCGAATGATCTAAGGAGCCACCTCTCATTGACTTCCAAACTATAGCACACACCAATTTTCAAACTGCATATAGATATTAGGCTCTAAATGTAAGATTTGTGTTATATATATAAAACCTTATATATATATATATATATATATACGTATATATATATGACGGTATATAACGACAGTCCATTACGATGTATTAATTTAGCCACACGCTAAGCAAAAACGTTGTTTATGTCCTCTATGTATGCGGCAAATCATTCGATTGGTTGCTAAAATAGCGTTGGACAGTGCTGGCTTGCTGAAATAGGAAAGCAATATTTGTTTTTGCACGTAGTCTTTTAGAGCTCCGCACAGAAAGTAACTGAAATAAAATAGAGAACTTTCGAGTGAAAATGTTGTATGAATTTAAAAAGGCCTTAGTGTTGCGGAAACCGTCCGAAATATTTAGAGTGTAAGTGGCGAGGACAGCATTTACAACATTTCGTGCTATAATTGATTACCCAAGTTCCGTTTCGGCAACTTAAACCTGCTGGATGAACCCCGTCTGGAACGCCTATTACGTTCGAGGAGAACCGTTTGCGCGAAACTATGGAAGAGAAACCCCGAATACTTGAATTAGCCATGGATTTTGGGGTATGTCAAATTATCATCGTCACTCTTTTTCACGCCTATGGTTTCGTGTCAATTGTTGAACCAATGGAAACATCCTGATTCGAGCGAGCGCAATGGAATGGAGCGTCTAGCAAAATGCTCTTCTTGGCTTCAGACACAACGAGCGTCAATTATTGGATCAAGTTGTTATCTGTGACGAAAAAATTGATTTTTCACGATAGTGTGAAATGGATAAGACTCTGGTGCACGCAGGCCAATCTTTTCTCACGACGCCAATATGACTTATTCATTCACGCAGCATTTTGCTCTGTGTTTGGTTGGATAGGTATGGCATCGCCCACCAGGAATTTCTTTCCAGTAGTTAACCGACATAAGTGTCTACTATGTCGTTTGGGCTGGGCGGAGTTTTTGCCGCCCTCTAACGAAAGAGACAAAATCTGGTGAATAGAAAGGGCTTTTTTGCCGGACACCGCACCTTCGGACTACCGCCAAAATAGATATCTGTAGAATTATCAGTAAATACATTTAATTTTCCAGAAGCACCAGAAAGCACGTGGATGCAAACCTCAAGATGTAGAAATCGGAATTCTTTGCCGTGGAAATCGATAGACTGGGAGGGTTGTGTCTATTAGAGTACTTTTTGAAAGAATAAGAGAATCGGTGAACTCGTTTATTTTGTAGATTGATTTTAAAGTCGAATATTTTCCGTCGAACCTAATACGATTAAGAGTCGCTTAAGTGTACACATATGTGTGTCAATTCGCAATATTGAGCAGATTCTACATATATATATATATATATATATATATATAATGAACCTGCTCCATATCGTGAATTGAGAGACATATGCGTGCACTTTGAGCGACTCTGGATTGTATTAAGTTAGAAAAAAAAAAGATATATATATATAAGATATTTTATCTTTCGTATGTTACAATATGCATGTGGATATAAATATATATATATATATATATATATATATATATACATGGTGTTCAAAACGTATCGCGACTTTTGTGTTTTTTTCAAAAATTATTCATTTATTCATGAATATATATTTTGTCCTCTTCAAAGTAATCCCCATGAGATATTATACACTTGTGCCAACGGTTTTTCCAATCTTCGAAGCACTTCAAAAAAACATTTTGTTTTATCTTGTTCAGCTCCTCCTTCGATGCCGTCTTTATCTCGTCAAGCGTAGCGTAACGTCGTCCTTTCATGGGCCTCTTCAGTTTAGGGAACAAGAAAAAGTCACAGGGGGCCAGATCTGGGGAATACGGTGGCTGCGGCATCATTAGTGTGTTGTTTTTGGCCAAAAACTCGCGCACAAGCAACGATGTGTGAGCAGGGGCGTTATCGTGGTGCAAAAGCCAATTTTTGTTCTTCCACAAATCCGGGCGTTTCTGGCGGATTGCTTCGCGCAAATTGCGCATAACTTGCAGGTAATATTCCTTATTGACCGTTCTACCCTGTGGCAAGAACGCATGATGCACCACGCCCCTGCAATCGAAAAAAACTGTCAGCAAAACTTTCACATTCGACCGAACTTGGCGCGCTTTTTTCGGTCTTGGTTCGTGCGGCAGCTTCCATTGAGATGATTGAGCTTTGGTTTCCACGTCATAACCATAAACCCACGATTCGTCACCAGTTATGACCCTCTGGAGCAAATTTGGGTCGTCGCGGACAGAGTCCAACATCTCATTAGCAATGTTCATGCGATGCTGTTTTTGGTCGCAATTGAGCAATTTTGGTACGAATTTCGTGGCGACCCGTCTCATGCCCAAATCATTGATAAAAATCAAATGGCACGAGCCAATCGATATGTTTAGGTCCTCAGCAACTTCTCTAACGGTGATTCGACGATTGGCCAATACCATTTTCTCCACTTCATTAATTTTTTCGTCTGTTGTTAAAGTGCTCGGGCGTCCGGCACGCTCTTCGTCGTTCACATCTTCTCGGCCTTTTGAGAACATTTTGTACCACCGATAAACGTTGCTTCGGTCCAAGGTAGCTTCTCCGTATGCCACAGTCAACATTCGGAATGCATCCGCGCACTTAATTTCGTTTTTCACACAAAATTTGATACAGGTTCTTTGATCCATTTTTTTGAATAGGTAAAAATCGAAGACGATCCAAAACACGTGCAAGCAAAGCAGCTGTCAACAATTAAGTGAACATTCAAAATGGCCGAGCTTGTTGGCATAAGTGAGAGACATGAGTACCAACATAACGCCACAAAAAATCGAAATTCGAATATACGTAACCCGCGAAAATTCAAAAGTCGCGATACGTTTTGAACACACCTCGTATATATATATATATATATGTGAGATATTTTATCTTTCGTATATTATCTGACTAATTTATTTAACTCGTAACGGGGTTAACAATTGTCCCCTAGCGAACGTGACGACAAACTACATCAGCCTTAGGTCCAGGCCTGGTGTAGACCACCTGGACAAGGTGCCAAGCACCGCCGTGGCGTTTCCACGTTGTATATCCAATGATAGCCTTTGCCGAAAAAAATCACCAGCGCGTGGGTCCCCCGTAGCCAATCTGAGACACTTGCATATCTTAGTAATAACTCCCTCAGTAATTTGACCTGGGCCCCCTAAGGTCTCAAAGGCAAAATGTCGAAAGTTCATAGAGTCTCCAATATGTGCATACTTCCGACACTTATATATATATATATATATATATATATATTAAACATACAAACTAGGAAAAACGGGAATCGAAAGTTCTCTGTGCGTGTGTGTGTGCCGCCCTATCGACACCCGATCGACCGCGTAGCTTCAGTGAAGTCGCCGTATCCGTCCACAACAACCGGGTGGCCACGCAGCCGATTGATGCCGTACGAATGTCGTTCGTGTGATATTTGGCTTGAGAAAGCGGCGAACGAAAAAAAAATGCATTAATAATATTATCCCAAATATATCTCATTCATGTTGCAGCCGTTTATGCGGCAGCCAGCCGAGCGCCACCCGCCATAGACGGGTGGAGTGGCTCGTGCCCGTAGGTTTATCGGGTATGCGGCAGTATCATTTTCGGTATGATTCCGATCAGCATCGGCACACACGTTGTCGTCAACGGCATCCGCATTAGCTGAGCCAAGGTTCAAGCCGGCAGCAGCAACGCCGTCGTCGTCATCTTCGTCATCATCGTCGTAAGGTTCGGGGTACGCGATTCATCGCATCGAGCAATAAAGTGCCAAATTGTCGCATGTACCAACGGCCGGCTATTGGATTGTAACCCGTCGTAGCGCTGTGATTCGTCAAGCAAACGACGCCGATAATGATGATTCCGACAACGACAACAGCAGCAGCAGCAGCGACAACAGCAACAACAGCAACAACAACAACAGCAACAACAGCAGCAACAACGACAGCAACAACACTTAGTAGTAGTGCTGTTGTTGTTGTTTACTACTACTACTACGATCGATGTGACGACTGTAGTGATGGCTACGCCCCTGCCGGACGTTGTCAACAACGCTGCATCGCATTTCTTGTTGTTGTTGTTGTTTGTTTGTTGTCGTCGTTGTTGTTGTTGTTGTTACTCTTCTTCTTTTCCTTTTGCACCAAGATGCTGCTGCGATAGTGATGGGTGCTGAAGAGGTAGCGGCGTTGGCGCTAGCGGGTGATATGCGTGTGTTCGTGCGTGATATAATGGTGATATAAGAGTGCCGATTATCATGATTATGATGATGGTGATAACAATATCGTGATGGTGATGATAACGCTATCGAGGACGCTGACGACGAAGGAATACCACTGTCGTTTGCATGAGTTGTTGTTGTTTTTGTTGTTGCTGTTGTAGTTGTTGTTGTTGCTGTAGTTGTTCTTGTTGTTGTTGTTGTTGTTGCTGTTGTTGTTGTTGTTGTTTTTGTTGTTGCTGTTGCTGCTTGCCGGATACGTGAACTCCCATGAACGAGCAAACGAATGAATCTGACAGAGAGCGAAAGGGAGAGAAAGAGAATTGGCGATGCCCATTCGCCCTAATTATTGCATATTGGCTGGCTGGTTGTATGGTGGGCAGTGGCGTATTACGCACGACCGGACCGGAGTCTCATTGCTGCGGTGGTTCCCGCTGTATGAATGGTAGCCCCTGCTAGTGCTGCTACTCTACTGCTGCCGCAATGCAGCACAGTAATAACGGGTGGGGTTTGGCTTTAGTAGTATAGCGGCCCGGCTCAGCCCGACAGAAATAATAGCCAATTCAATCATAATAATAAAAAATGATGACGATGATGATGATGCTACTGATGATGATGATGACGACGACGATGATGATGATGATAATGATCATAATAATAATAATGACGACGACAACAACAACAACAACAAGCACGACGACAAAGGCGGCACTAACTGACGTAACGCATCGATTCGCATCGGCGCACTCGGCGCTGTACAACCGGCGCTGCCGAATTTTCGTTCAACGACTCAAGTCTACGCTAACCCCATCGTTTGCTAGTTACTTCCGACTCGTGAGCGTCGACGTCGTATCAATATAATGACAATGAAATTGTTCGTTGTTGCTGCTCCTGCGGTAGATCTGGTACTCATAATGTTGTTGTTGTTGTTGATTATGTAGTCGTCGTACAAGCATTTATATATATGTATATATTTTTGCCCGTGTACGGTTTTTTCATGTCATGACTAATGTTTAATCCACTCCGGGATTTACCTTGTCTAAATTGGAAACCATGCAAGCCAAGTTAAGAGATGCCGGTCTGGGTCTCGAACCCAGGCCTCCCGAATGAAAAGCAAAGGCTTTGCCACTAAGCCATCTTGCATATACATACATATATATAACTATTGGTTGCTCCTCTAGAGCGCGGAAGAATTATTTGCAGTTGCCGAAACTTTGACAACTTTGCTTTGCTGCATAGCCTACATACAGTGTCCCTGGGAGAGCATTACGAGGGTAGCTGGATTCTCGGCAGACTTCCTCTAATAGCGCAGAGATCTCCACTGGCTAGTATTCAATAAGAGGAGGTACAATAAGGGAATCATATGAACGCTTTCTCTAGGTGGGTGTAATTCCGCCTAGAAAAGCGTTGCCCTTCTATAGTAAGAAAGGGCTGGGAGAGATTGAAAGTGAGGGAAAAGGTTAAGCATAGGTGACCGAATAGTATCTTTTGCACCTCATGGATTCTTCCTGTCTGGGATTCGATGCGTTAGTCCTTCTGATGCAACCGTTAAATGTAGCTGTGGTTTACGTGTGCCGTTATTGAAGGTGTAACCCGCAGTGTTCAGTGCTATATTCAGACCACCTATTCGAGAAGTATCTCCCCTTTCCTTGATGAGGAACTGCTTGCCCAAACACGGTAGGCCGTATTGAAGTTTCTTCCCACAATAGCCTTTCGGTGATCGTGGATCCTACTGTAAGGCGGATAAATATACACCAAGTGAATTGCAAGGTCGGAAATTGTAAAATAAATGTGTGCCTTGATCGACTAAGGTGGGCGATGACCTTGTGGGCACTACTTTGATCGAAGAGAAGTTGTTGCTAGTGTGGGGTCAAAAACGTTTTTGATCCCGCTAGCCCTCATCCGCTGGCGGCGTGGTCTAGGGGACTAGTGCGCTAGTCATGGTTGTCATCTACTGGGGTGTCGCCGGTTCGATCCCTGTTGTTGATCGAATTTCCTTTGAGCGATGCTCATTAAAAAGAGATGATAAAAAACAACATCCTTGAAATGTTTTTTAAATTCTAGCCCTCACCAGCTGTTATGTAGTTATACCACCCTCTTTGAAACATTTTAAAACGCATCTTTCGCGTCGAGTTGAGTTGGTCCTGCAATTTTTCTTTATCTCCTCTATTGTCTCGAAATGTTGTTCCTTTAAATTTGTATGCTTTCCCGAAGCAGGAAACAGTCGCACGTAACCAGGCCCGGCGGATAGAAACCTTTCGGATATTTAGAAGTTAAGGCCTCTTACGTCGGACAATCTCGCGCAATATTTTTTAAAAATCGAGGCAATTTTCCCTATTGACCGTAGAACCAGGTGATTAGAACTCGGAAAATGGTTCCTCTTTGGTAAACAAAATCAATCAAAAGAATCTTGCTATTAAATTTGCTGAATTTCTTCAATCGACTCTTTCCTTGAAAGCACCACTGGGAGGATTGGGGTTTCGTCTCGATGTCGTAAACATATACCCATGACTCGTCTACAGTCACTCCCTGAAGCAGTCCAAGATCTGCCGCTACCGCCTAAAGATTCAAGTCGGATATTTTCCGACAGGTATTCATTTTCTGGTATATAAACATTTTTTTAAAGTGAACAACATTCTAATCCGCAATGACAAACCCAATTTAAATAAATTATATGGCGCAGTCGATGTTCTTACGCCCGATCATCGATTAATTCTTGCGACATTCACTAGTCTAGAAGTTGTGCTATGTGCGAAAACGCAAACTAAAATTGAACCGCGCAGAAACTTCAAGGAAAAATTCCACCTCAAATTTTAACAGGCACTATTTTTTGGAGGTTTCGGAAATGATAATGCACATGCGTCACGAGCCGCTAGCGTGACTAGTGTAGAACTCACACCACTAAAACACCTCACTCAACTCACGCACTAAAACCTACTCACACCCGTGTTCCTCCCCACCCCCCAGGCTCGGCATTGCTTTGGCATTACTTCGAAAGCACTAACTACAACGCCGTGGTTTGACATAATCATCAATGACTCTGCACTGACAAACTTTTCTACTCTTAGTTGTAAACTAAACAATCTGTATGTATATTCAGCCCAAGCAAACGAACCTGAAACGAGCTGACCTATCTAACCGGGCCGAAGACTTGCAAGCGCTCAACGAATCGACACTGTCTACCCTCGAGGCCCTGCTAAACACATCTCTACCATCTAGCGCACGGCAACAGGCATTACTGCCCGTCTCTAAAGGGGGCCTCGGGGTTCCGAATTTGGAGACCCTGGCCGGTCCTGCCATAGTCTCATCAATGCTAAGCGCAGAAAACAGGGCAATCCCCCTTTTAGATACACCAGGAGTCGGCCAGTTTAGAAGCCGCTTAGCCCAGCTTCAGGAGAATCTTGAGGCCCGCTGCGGAGGCAAACCTGACAACGTACTATCCCAACGTGACTGGAGCGCCCCTTTGCACGCTGAGGTACAACGACGTCTCTTTAATGAGGCTGCCGACGACACGACCAGAGCCCGCCTAAACGCCGTGTCCGCCAAGGATTCAGGCGCCTGGTTACACGCACTCCCCAGTGCACCCATAGGTACCCTTCTCGATGACGAGACGATTCGCATAGCAGTAGGCCTACGACTAGGGACAGACCTAGTTAGCCCGCATCGGTGTCAATGTGGTCACCCCGTCGACAAACTGGGACATCACGGCCTGTCGTGTATCATCAGCGCAGGCCGACGCTCTAGACATGCCGCTATCAATGATACCTTCAGCAGAGCCCTTAGGTCATGCGGTCGTCCGTGCATCCCTGAACCCACGGGCCTCTGTGCGGAGGACGGCAGGCGTCCAGATGGGATGACACTTACACCCTTCGAGCGAGGCAAAATGCTGGTTTGGGATGCAACCGTTACCGACTCCCTAGCACCTTCTATGGTCGGTGGCGGCGCATCCGAAGCTGGTTATGCAGCCCATCTTGCGGAGACCAACAAGCTAAGAAAATACTCATCAATTGGGTATCCCCACGAATTCTGGCCTCTCGCGTTTGAGACCTTGGGTGCTCCTGGTGTTCGGACCAGACAGCTAATTCACAAAGTCGGCACTATGTTAAATATGTCAACCGGTGATAGCAGATCGTCGTCCTTCTTTAAACAACGTCTGGATCTTGACGTACAACGTGGAAACGCGGCATCCGTTCGTGGCACTCTTCTGAAGTGGTCTCGGCCTAGCCTAGACGAAGCGGACACGTGATTGTCACAATGCACACCCGCTAGGCCCATTGGCATAGCTAACCTTCCATAATATGTGCCCCACATGCATATTGTAATATACGAAAAATAAACAAGTTGAATGTTCTATAGCAAACGAAACCAAACCACGCAGGAATTACTAACCAGTGGTTTGAGCAGGCACTCATACAAATGAGAATGGCGAAGGACAGACTAGCTAATAAGGTTATGTATATATATATATATATATATATATATATATATATATATATATATATATATACAGTACGCCGTTACCGAGTGAAGACATGGCTAATAAGGTTAAAAGTATATTAAATATGATAAGTTGAAGTTAAAATTGCTTTCAAAAATATATAAGAAAACCTGCGCTCGAAAGCAAATATAATACTGTGGCAGAAATATAGAAAAATAAATTATGATTCGATTCGTCGATTAACCAGAACACACCTGCTGAGATAGCCGAAGTACTCAACATACATTTTGCAACTATGAGTTCTAAAGCAGTATACCATAAATATGGGGCAAAGATAACTGAATACAATAATATAATTAATCAATTAAATCCGCATGACCAAGATGTTCCCGTTGAAAAATTTACATTCAATGAAACTACCCCCGAGGCAATTATACTTAAATCAAGTGAACTTAAAGCAAACTGGGAGCCTATCAAGCGCATATTTCCGGCAAGTTTATTAAGCAATACATAACCTACATAAAACATATTTTGGCAGCTACCTTCAACCAATATCTTAGACAAGCGGTAGCCCGGCAGAATTGAAATATGCAATAATTGCACTAATATTTAAACAGGGAGATAAAAATGAAGCAACTAACTATCGACCTATAAGTTGCGTTTCATTTCTAGCGAAATTGTTTGAGTCAATTATCAATGATCAGATTCGTATATATCTTGACAATACACGCCTTATTAGTCCGGCGCAATTTGGCTTCCGTTGTAAATGTAATACCAATTAAATTCTTACTTATATCCAGGAGTATAACACAAAAAGCTGGTAGTCCAATCAAATAACTGCTGTTATCTTTATCGATATGAAAAACCATTTGACTTAGTAAAAAATATCCTCAATCAATATACTCACACAACTAAATTTCACTGAAGGTCCGATTGCAATTTTCAATTCTTACTTAAGCGGTAGGGTCAATAGCGACAATCACCAGGAACGGCGACACCATGTCATCTCCATGCTTCCCACACTTCGGTACACCACAAGGAACCAGCCCCTCACGAACAATATTCCTAATATTCATTAACTCTCTTCTAAATACTAATGCACTACCCGGGATCCCTTTTGCTGATGACATCACTTTCGTTTGCCCAATTTCCTTACAAAATCGGAATAGCGGTGTTGAGTATACAAACGGCGAACTTAAAGTTATCTCAAATTAGTAGTCAAATTAAAAAAAATAAGATAATAATAAATATTGAAAACAAAGATGTTGATTTTTACTCTATGGCAAAGATCAATAAACCGACCAATAGCAATTAAATTCAATAATACAAATATACAGCAAGCATTTGAATATAAATGCTTGAGTGTAACCCTTTACCCCTCCCACCGAAATCATATAAATACCTTAATTACCAAACTTGAACAGATTGTGCCTCAATTAAGCAAACTAAGCAATATTGGCTTATCCCCTGATGTGATGTTGGTTGTACATATATAAATCGTTATTTCTCTGTTATATAGTCTATTGCTTGCCACTGTTCGGGTCAACGCTTTCAATCCTTACATATAGGATACCGGTTGCACAGCATAATACCTTGAGGACCATTTTTGGCTACAGGAGAGGTGAAAGTGTTTCTCATCTTTATGTTATTCACAAACTACATTTCCAGTTATTCCGATAATGAATTACGGAAACGTACTTAAGTTAAAGTAATAATTAAGTCACTTAAGTTATTCAAGGAAAGATGGCATCATAAACTTCTTAATGAACACCTCAATCGGTGAGACATTTCAACGAATACAGGTCATTATTATTATTATTGTTATTATTATTGTCCGCACAGTTTAAACTGTGTGCCAAAAAGTGCGAATAACATTATAGACAAATGGAATGATAAGTACAACGATGTATGAAACACGAATTTCTCCAAGAAGCGTGTGTTTGAAAGTAATAAACTGAACTGAACTAAACAAATGCCTGAATTGAAGCAAATAATGCATATGAACTACTGCATCAGCATCATCATCATCAGCAGCAGCCGCAGTAGCAACAACAACAACGTAGCAATGACAAGACATATCACGTTTAGGGAAATAGCAGGAAAATGCTCTGCACAGCGACGGTTCTGTCGGTTGTAGTACAGTTGTGGCCAGTCAGATTTCGAACGAAAAAAAAAGACAAACACGCTATAATTGCAGCGTAGTAGCAGTAGCGAGAATGGTATTATGTATAATCAATAAGAATCATTAAAAATAACGATCTGTTACGTACAGTCGCTTCATTATATGCGCATACACAAGTATCAAATAATAATAATATCAATAATAATAGTAATAATCATATAGTTCCGACATGCTTATCTACTATACGCCTGGCAGTCTAGTGAAACCGAATGGTCGTCGGCAGTAATCATCCAGTAGACATTCGCGTCATGTAAATCACGGACAAGCGGAACTATTTTGCCTATAACATTCTCACCGTATGCGCATGTCTCCCATATATATATATATATATATATATATAGATGTGTTCGGGTGAGCCCAATATGTTACGTATATGCACCACCTGTTTACCCAGGCAGTGATTACCCTTTTTGGGATATTCGTAGCAAACCAAAGAATGATACACAGTAATGACATCTTGTGTCCGATCACAGCGACAGGAAATTTGGTAGCGTATATCGCCTCTCGCTTATTTCACACACGCAAAACGGAAATTGGCGGCTAAATTGAAATACAATGCGACAATATGGACGGAAAATAATTTCCTGTAAAGAATGCGCTGCACTTTGCTGGAAACCTGGAAAACCTTAGAAGAAGGCTGAGTTAATCGAACAGATTTCTGCAACTGAACTCAAATTAAATTGTTTCTTACACTATTACCTATATTACTGGTAGATATTGTACCTTTGAACTGAGGTCAAGCGCTCTAGCTTCCCGATCTCGAAAGGACGTGAGTGCTCTAAGCACGTTTGGTCCGTTTGGTCCTGAACATCGCATACACTCCGAGCGTGCCTGGTTGATCTCCTGCTCGGTCTGCAAAACAGTTAGTAAGTCAACCCAATGGTCCGTCAACAGAAATATATCCAAATATGACGTTTGTTATAACCTTTGTCAGGTACATTGTAAAACTTGTGGTAGCATACACATGTCAGTTCCGTATTCAAATATATACATCCACATGATTTCAATCCGAGCACGATCTCCATTCCGATGTTCTCATGACACAATAGCACGCTATTGGGACCCCTCCGTTAGAGTGAGACTTCCTAAAGAAGTCACTTCTAGGCATGACGCTACGTGGTACCATGCGCAACGGTTCCCGCACCTACTGCAAATACAGGTATCACACGGAACATGAAAACCAAATGTTCTGCAGAGAATGTGCTGAAACCCATGTACTGCAAAACGTGTTACTATATGCCTATTCAATAATCCAGCGAGATGCACTCAACACCCTCAGCACATCGAAAACACTATAAAATAACGTTCCATTTGCACCGATCCAACAAGCCCAGTGTACCCTCAGCACATACCCTCAGCCGCTCCCTGAACCCCCAGAAATTACAGCAAGCACTACAACTCATTCAGCCAACAGACGATATCAATGTAACTGAAAGAACTATCCGGTGGACAATCCAGATTTCATGCGTAAGGAAATCGTTATACAGACCAACTACACACAAACCATGGTTTGATGAACAGTGCAAAGCCATAAAGTACACTATTTGCGGTCACACGGACTTTAGTCCGGAGGGATTACAACGACTCGCTGGTATGAAACGGAATTTTAAAAAGATTAAGCAAACAAAGAAACAAGCATATGACATAATTCAGCGTGTGACACGCGTGCAACAAAGCGCTACAAAACCATGGATACTCCTCCCAAGACGACCCACTCCACCAAATCCATTAATCAATGATAATGAGTAGATACTTCATTTTTCGCGCCTATACAGTGGTGATCTTCTACTACCTCCGAGGGAGAATATCTGTGATTACCGAGCATTTACAGAAGAAGAGGTCGCCAATGTAATCAAATCCAAACAAAATGGTAAATCTGCGGGTCCCGACCAAATTGTGTATGAACATATTAAAGCAAATATACGTTCTCTGTGCCCGCCATTGACCAGATTGTACAATGGATGTCTACGCAGCGGCAAAATACCGGAAGAATGGAGAAAAAGTTTCCTGCAGCCAATTTACAAAAAGAAGGGTGAAGCAACCGACCCATCCAACTACCGCGGGATTGCACTTATTAGCGTCGTTTATAAAATTTTAACTTCACTTGTTGTAGAACGCTTATATGACGCCATAGGTCCAGATCTACCATGTGAACAACATGGATTTCTAAGAGGGCGATCTACGTCGGATGCCGTTGCCTTTATTTTAGAACACGTAAAGACCCGCCAAGATCAAAAAGAGATGACATATGCCGCTTTTATCGATTTTAAGACTGCATTTGACTGCGTTAGAAGAGACAAACTTCTTAAAGTACTTCAAACCCAATATTCTATAGAGGGAACTATGTATAACCTAATACGTGACATGCTGCAAGCGAACTTAATTATTATTAAGAACGGAGCTCATTATGTCAGCAGGCCAGTAGCACAGAAAACTGGAGTTGTCCAGGGAGATTCCGCAAGCTCATTCCTCTTTATATTGTATATAGCTGGCTTAGCGGACGCCCTCAGAAATGAAAAAGCAATACATGCATTTTATGCTGACGACTTAGTAGTGCTTGCAAAAACACGAAATCACTTGCAGTTTTATCTCCAGCCTCAGATTGGTGCCAAGAACACCAATTGACAATCAACATAGCCAAAACAAAAATACTACGATTTAGTAAAGGCGGATCGTACGCTGCAGATGACCGGTTCATCAAGATAGGGGGAGTAAATGTTGAACTCGTTAATCACTTTTGTTATCTAGGGATAACAGTGACCCCCCGGCTGTCATTCAGCAGACATATAGAGGAAATGCGTAGCAAGGCTACGGCGGCCATGATTTTAGTGGGAGACGTTACTGACATAGACCTAAAAATTGCGCTAAATTTATTTAGAATAAAAATTGTTCCCATAGTAAGATACTGCCTTCCCGCAATAGCCCCTTATTTCACAATATCGGACCTTAAAAACATAGATAAAATAAAATCTTATTTCTTAAAGCGCACTTTAGGCTTGCCAAAGAACGCATCGGCCACGTTCGCACTGGAACTATGCCACGAACGCACACTAGTAGAGGATTTAGTACTGGACAAGATACCGTTCAGTATACAAATATTAGAAGCCTACAGAGAATTTAGAGAAACCCGCAACATGGCATTTGTAATGGGTCTCTATGTTGAGGGTCCAGCTTTTTGTAGCAATAAGTGGAAACTGTCATCACAGAAAAATAGATCTCTAATATGCCGAACAACATGGCACGGCTACCACCACCTTTTGTGCTTAAGAGGAAATTGTTATGAAATTGACGAATGCGTATGTAAATATTGTGGCGAGTGCAATATCGGACGATACCACATACTCAGTTGCTCGTTTATCGAAACACCGTCACTACAAGCACGTGTTAACGATATTATTAGCCTACAAAATGATATGTGAACTTTTGTAATACACTACCAATTTATGGTGAATAAACTTGAAATATGCCTATTAGTCCTGTTAAGTCTGTTTCATGCATCGTTGGTCATTGCACTTGTATCGTAAAATTCAGGGTCGATTTCTGCTATCTTCCGCACCCATAAGCTAATTAACTCTATGTAAGCTGGACTAGTCGGAATGGTCGAAACATCGTTTAAGATCTTCTATAAATAGCGGCTTGCCACCTAAAAGATAAACTAAACTGTCTTGTGCTGAGCGGTGCAGCCCCATGACAAGTTTATGAAATGCTGGTTTTATTCGATCGAGCATCTCAAGCTGCGACGCAGAAAGATACTCCCAGATTGAATTCCATATGCAGCAACAGGTGCAACCTTCATCTCGAACAAGGCCATTGCTGACTGTAGCGATAGCTTCGATCCGCACTAGCGATTGCTGAACTCCGCACTCAGCGAGCTTTACCAAGATCTTGTCTCTAGGCGCCGTATCGAACGCAGATTTGAAATCGACGTATACATACTGTGTAGAGTGTCTGTTTCGACCAGGTGATGGCGCTGCGCACTTCATTTAGTAATAGGTTGCATGCCGTGGTCATTGAAAGCCCCGTGCGAAAACCGTGCTGTTTGTCCGGTATGCAGCCGCAGGACTCCTAGAACGTGCTGAACCGTCGAGTGATAAAGAGTGCCAGGAGTTTGTTACAGCAACTTTTCGTCGCAATTGCCCTTTAGGATGATGGCACCTGCAAATCACCTTTCCCCTTTGGTATGATGATAAGCAGCGCATCATCACTCCAAGTTTGTGCTAGTAGACGTCCCTGACAGAGCCAAGCATTGAATAAACTTGTCCAACAAGGAGCCATGCCAGCCGCCGTCTTCAGATGTTCGTTGCGAACTCGGTTCAAGCCAGCTGCTTTGTTTGGCTGGAGCCGTTCCATGGAGCGTAGCACTTCCACTACGGAGAACTCTGCTGGCAGCTCATCGCGCATGAACGAAGTCAGTTCGTCCCATGCGCTATCGAACAATGGAACACTGCTGGGAATGGTAAATGCACTTGCATTCATTTCTCTGAAGTGCTCTATAAAGACAGCGGGAGAGTATGGGACACGAGGACGATTTCACCCGTCGCGCCGTCTGGAGAGTTCGTCTATACGAACTCTTGAGCAGGCTACACAGAGGCATCATGCACGGGTATTGGTTAGCCAGCAGACGGAACTGTGCCACGGAGGCTAGTCTACAGCTCGTATTAAACATGGCCGTTGTCGACGCGGGCTCGACGCACAGACAGACGATGTGATCGTCTCTGTCAGTACACCCGTGCACGATCAATGTCCGGGTCACGCTGTACTGGGGATAACGCCTTGGGCAAGCTTTGGGCCGAATTTATTTGGGTCCAGTTCTTTAGCCTGTTATCTCTCTAGCTTTATATATAGAAAATATTGTGATGGTTTATTAATCATTTACAATACAATTGCACACTCGGCAGTGCTCGCCTTAATAAAAATGGCGGTAAAAAGGTGTCACGTGTGGTTAAGAATCAGCTATCCATGTTTGACGGTAGCCCCGCTCTTATAGATCCGGTGCGAGCGGTATATCCTCAAAGTTCCTTGCAACGTTAAGACGGTAAGATCCATAAGATTCCTCTTTGAGACACCGAACCCCAAGAGCGTTCTCGCAGATTCGGAGTCCCATACACCATTCATAGAGATAGTGATGGATCCGAATCTGCGAGGTTTTTGCGGGTCGAGGAGCGCCGCTCTTAGGAACTCGACGTCATATTTGGTGATCTTGTCCTGCCGCGCTTTTGCCAGGTCCCGGTTCGGGCCGCAAACCTCGGCATCTAAAACCCAGACCTCGGTAGGTGTTGTTAATAAGAGGTCGGGCTTTAGACCCGGTGCGCCCGGTCGACGGAATACTCGCTCACGAACTATCTCCTGACCCCTCTCGCGGAGAAGACGCGCCACGCGATCACAGACGTCGTCATGTCTCTTTATAGTTTGTGTATGTGTTGTATCGCACATCTAAGCGACATTATCCAACGTCTTAGGCGCATGACACTCGTGCCTACAACGTTTGTTGTAGCCCGGGCGTCTCTTGACCAATCTGGCACGCGTTGGTAGTGCGTTGATCCTGAGCTTTAGTAGGTTTTAATACTCCTTACCAGATAGGTAGAACATACCCTTGATCCAGTAATGTATAAATGGCGTTTCGTGTGCTTTATTAAAATGGGCCCCATCGAACGTGTTGTGTAGTTGTTGAGACCAGTAATCGGTCTCTTGTGTAGCGGTCTCAATGGAGGTTTCCAAGCGCTCGCAAAGAAGTCATGTTTTTGCAAGGTCTCTTTTGAAGTGCTCGGTGGTTAGCATCAATTGGACCCCAGGGTGCGTGGAGTGTTGTAGTGCTGTCAGACGGGAGAGGCGGAGTCTGGGTGTAAATGTTTGAAGGCAGGGGATGTCCAGACCGCCGTGTGCTGTGTGCGTGTACAGGCAGGCGTTCGGCACCGAATTTCGAACTTAAGCCATTTCGACTTAACAATCTTTCTGATCTCTTTATCTAGGTCGCTAAGGAGTGCGTGAGATGGTCTGGGACCGGAGACCAGTTTATATAGGAGGCGGGGAATGAGGCGGGGAATGAAAAAGTCTTTCAAAAATATGAGTCTTTGGTGGGGTTTAAGGGGAGCTATCGTGAGTCTGTTGAGTAAATTAAGGAGTATATCCTTGGTGGAGTCGACTCTGCCATTGCTGTCAAAGTCTACTCCCAGATATCTCCATCGATCGTTCATACCTTTAGCTGGCAATTGCCGATCTCCAACGTCAAATGCTGGTACGGTATTAATAAAACCTTTACTTTCCTTCCTATTAAATAGGCGGGAGATAGTAAAGCTTTAATTAGTATACATTTCAAGGCCTCGGGGTTTCAAAAGGAGATCCGCAATATTAAGGAGCCGTTGGAGAGTAGATTTCGTGGAGGCTAGGAGGATGAGATCATCCGCTAAGGCTAAGCCCATAAGGCGGAAGTCATCAGTAAGTTGGTACCCGATATTAGTTTTGTCTAATTTTAAAAGAATGTCGTCGAGAACTAGATTAAACAAAAGGGGAGACAGAGGATCTCCCTGCCTAACACCCCTAGTTGTTATCATTACACTATGCATATATATATGCAGCATGGAGATAGACGTGGAGATTTAGGTACATTTTTGCAGTTTCTATGATAGAGTAAAGATAGGTACTTTTTTTCTAAAATTAGATTTCGACGTAGTTTCCACCAATTAAAACTTTACCTCATTTTCATTATGAATGAGAAATAATGCTCGTTAATCACAATCGGAGAAGAACAGCGTAATTTTGTTTAGATGGTTAATCGCGTTATGTTCCTCGAGCCCTTGCGGCACCCATTCCCGCAAAAGCCCGATCCGTCCATAATCGGTTTGTCATATTGAAATGTTTACCGGTTTTGTTTCAGCAACCGACCGCGCTTTCTGACTGACCCAATCTAATCGTGTATTATATTAACACTCCGTATTACATTTTGGCTGTTTACATTTTAGGCCAAAAAATTAGGTAAAATTAAAGAAATCTATTTAACTAGGAAGTTTTGGTCAAGTTCGACAATTGACTAGCTCGCCCTGTTCAACGTGGAATCGTCACACCCGGAGACAGAAAATGTTCACATAAAAATTAAAATATTTTATAAATAATTAAATAATAAACGTTTTGCTTTTCTAAAAAAAAACATGCGCGAGGTCGTTGTGTTGCACGGCGTCGTATACAAAAAGTCGGAAGTTTTCGAAAAGTCGGAGTTTGGCGGAAAAGTTACTTATAACATACTATAACCGGGCTGGCCCCTAAGTGTTTTCATTATTTCACCCATATTAATTATGCAGATAGCATGAATATTTATACTACCCTCGGCAATTTATTCAGGAGAGGCAGTGCATGGATCTCTTCTCGAGGTCCTGGAAGGGAGACCCAAGATACGTTGTACATGCTTAAGGGCACAGTTGACATATGCAATCTGTGCAGTCCTCGTGGATGCGTGTATTGGGACAGACTAGGTGATGATAGCCATGAATTATGTATCTGGTATAGACGTGGAGATTGTCACATGCAAGACGAGACCAGAGGTGAGAGGAACTGAAAATATCCAGGTCTCTAATCTTCCGTCGGATTTGTTCAGCCTTATTTTCCCATTCCAAAAAAAAGTTTGTGAATGATACTGTACGCGGCGTCTGCAACATCAATCGAATTATCTCCTCATCCGGTGTACAACCTGACATTAGGCACACAAGCCAGCTCCTTATCCACACTGACAAGCAAAGTACTTGTTTCATGTACCAGGTTGTGAAAGACCCTCTAAGCAAACTAAAGTTTACTCGAGTGAGGTGTCCCCATACTCTGTCAAGACTATACATCAGCCTTGGAACAATTTTAAAGCGGGAGGCGGATAGTCGCCGGATCTCGCCTACCTCTCCATAAAGAGAGACTAGAGCTGTGCACACTGTATCGACGATGTGCGCAGTGAACGTCGTTCCGGTATAATGTAGCCGAAGTCCCAGACCGGAAAAGTTGATACATTCCAAGAGTTAGCCGGCACAACGTATAACATCTTTGGCAGCCAATCGACCACGTCTTCTAAATTTCACAGCCTTGGTCTTCATAGCGTTTTTTTCCAGCTCTTTTAAGACAAATAACACCTCTGCCAGAGAAGTGATGCGCTTGATACCACAGGTCGTGATGGCCACTATGTCATCTGCATGCATCACAATTATGGAATTCTGAAACCCTCGAATATAGCAAAGAGTGAAAGAGACGTAGCTCAGTGGGTTTTCTTACGATATTCCCACATTTTGCGTTAGCCGCAACACATTCTGCTCAGTCTGTGCCAGTAAGGTGCCCTCCTCAAAGAATTACGCTCGATATTACGCTCAGAAGGGAGCAACCAGCCCCTGCGAGTCGGACTGACTTTACCTAGAGATCTTGAGGTGCATTGTCGAAGGCTTTGACGCAGTCAATGAAGACTACAAACAAATAGCCTTTGGGTTTTGCAACAGCTCGCTCTATGTCTGACTGGTTGCCACGTACTCAAATCGTTTTAGGATTAATTTATAGAAAATCTCTCATACGCTATACCGCGGTATACGTCTGTTTGTCCTTGAATCGCAGATAAAGTCTGGCAATATGCCATGTTCTTAGCGCTTGTCCCCTCTTTTTGATCTCGTTAAAGATATCACAAGAATCGGTTGTCAAGAACGGCTCAGACTGAACCCAGTGCCCGTAGTACATTTGGTCTGACCAGTGGTATTTCCTTAGTGCACGCAAAAGTCATAACGGACGCTGCCAGGTAGCTTCTCTCTCAAAAAGTCTCACTTTCTATCTTGAGCAGTGTGAGACGCAATTCCACGTACTGCGCTAAGACCCATACCCACTGAACGCACCTTTTTCTTTAAACTTGTTTTTCTAATGGCCCAGATCTTTGTAGAACAGTAAAATGAGTCTCCCTGGAAGTGGCGAAGTTGACCAGGGTCACTCACAGGTTGCCCTACCTATCCAGCGCATTTTGTCCTAGCCCTTGCAAACCAATTTGACGCAATTTTGCGCTTTCTTTAGCCGCGCCGGCCTCGAAAGGCTTTTACCTCCCCGTACATCTTCTATGATCTTCTCAACGCACTTCCTATGGTCTTTTTGTTCCTACTTGCTACCATACACACTCTACCAACTATGTATACCAAATTTCTTTTTACCATAACCGCGGCGGGTCCACTGCCATTCTGGATCCGCTATCGCAAATCAGTCTAATCTCCATCGTTTTAGCTCTTTCCATGTCCGGCACTCGGCAAGAAGCGTGTGTTCTGAGGTGTCTTCTGGGGCTGTCATGAAGTAAAGGCAATGTGCCCGATGGGCCTATTCTGTACAGGTGTGATTGAAGCTCACCATGCCCATGAGAACCTGTGCTAAGTAGAAGTTTAGGTCCCCTCTCAGCCTGTTATCTATTATGTTTGACAGCAATTTGCTCAAGCAGTTTTGCGGGGGCCCCAGAGGGGATGACGTCCAACACGGCATGCCAATATTCTGGTGCATTCCTCTTTCGTCATTTATCGCTTCCTGTGGGTGTACACATGTGTGTGTAACCGGAAGAAAATATTTTAAACTTTCCTATTTCCCCTCGACAAAGCCCGTCTTGCTAGCCTAGCATCTTCCGCGCTATCTAAGCGTTACTAAGTGTGATATCTACGTATTATTCGTAACTGTGACGCTGAAAGGTCGTCTTTCTGTTGTCGGGCGCTGAGGATGTTTGTCTTTTATTGCAGTCCATTCTAATAGAGTTTTGCCCCGCTTGCTTGTTTGCCGGGAGTCCCATATTTCTGTTGCCGAGTTGAGATCTGCAGTAATTAGCAAATCCTCTTTCTGGTTTCCTGTTTAGTAATGACGCCGTGAGATTGTCCAGTAGTTTTTCGAACTCCTTGCGTAGGTCATTAGGACTTACATGGCGGGAGTATGTCCTCTCTACGAATTTTATTTTGATCTCTTAAAATCCTTGCTCGCTATTCTTGTTTTCTGCTTTTATGGTTTGATTGACTGTGAGCCTAGTGATGTATCGGCAGAGTCCGTCATCTAATTGCTAGCACTTTCTGCAAGACGCTTATTTAGTTTGCTCAAAGCGAATACGTCTGCTTTGTTGTTTGTGGCTGTCTGATGCGTTATTTCCCAGTACATATTGTGGGCCTTCTGGCTTCTATTATAACTAGCTTTGTTTATGTTTATTTTGGCCTGCATTGTGTAAGTATGGACAGATGCCTCTGGGTTCCTTTGGCAAACTTCGGTTAGGTCCTTGTGTCTTCCAACCGAAATGCCTTTTTGTAATGTTTGTTTAGAAAGTTTACTATGGTCTCTATGATCACTGCTTAGACTCCAGGGGGGGTCCGCTGTAGACTTTGACCAGAAACCCCGCTAAGAGATGAACCCCGCTAGCAGCTTAAGAGTGTGTTTTGGTGACCGTCGAGACCAGCTATCATTACGGCAGGCTCATGTCATGTTCATAACATACCTACCATCCGCTGCAAGACTGCTCTGGGTGGCTAGTGCTAATGTAATCGTACCGTGGGATTGTTTTAATTTAACACGAATTATAGCCTGACGTTTTTCTAGTAGGCCTATCTAGTAGCATATCAAATTGCCAATTGTATTGACAAAGAGTTTGGGACTCGCTCATCCGAATTGGAAATTTAACGAGCATAAACTCACGACATTTCTTACGTTAGCTCTGAGAATCCGATGACCAGTGAGATTTAAAAATATTTATATATAAATTCCTTCAGAACACCTTTCAAATAAATGTATCGACTATCTACCAGGATTTGCCCGTATGCATATTTGTCAGTGCTATACTCAATACTGTTTTTGTGTTTTGCGTCGTTTTTGTGTATTGCATTTTCCGCACGCAAAGCTGTTAAACTCACATTCCTCGCGACCAAAGTGAATAACATTTAATACTATTTTTATTTAGAGTACAGCACATTGAGATTACTTATTTGTTCTCAGCATACAATGCTGACTGATTCGATTTTTGTATCACACACACACACCCTTTTCTGTAATAATGCCATGTTATACGGCGTCGTGCGACATCGATTGAGTACTTACGACGGCACTCCGCTTCAGATGAAGCACGTCTGTATCGGTTGAGAACTTTTTTAGTGGCAAAGAACCAGACTTCTAGCATACTGTTGAATCGTTTTGTTAGCGTTCCTCTCGGATTCTACTTATATTTCTACTATTACGATAGCAGCAGCAGCAGCAACAACACAACAACCACAACGACTTTCAAATTCCGAATACTCTAAAAACCCCAACCGTATTTCAAGTCAACAAGTGTCAAGGCACTCTTGAACGTGCTTTGCTAACTACTACTTGCACATCTGTTTCAGAGGATCTAAAAGCCACACCAGACGCGTTTTGCTTTCAGCTGCTTCTTCTAGGAAGTCCGAAAGTTTCAAAATCAGACGACGCAGCTATGAAGAAGGTAGCGAATCGAAGGTTTTGCAAATGCGAGGTACCGCTAGCTGCTCGAGCGTCTCTCGTCGTTCATTCTAGTTTATCGTCGTTTGCCTAGTAGTGTATTCATTCACTGTCAGTGAATGTTGTTGATCTCTTTGCCAAGCGGTTTGAGCGGCTAGATATGGCGGCCGCTGCGTAGGCGACCTGGCTGCTGCTTCGATGCTGGGCACCGAGGCCAAGGGACTTCATCATAGTGACAGTCAGAACAAATCCATCACAATTGCCTACGCAAGCGCAAGACACGTCTACCTTTTTGGCTGTATTTGTGGGTCCCAACACTCACAAACTGAGTGAATGTTTTTGTCCGAGCGGCCATGTTGGTGCCACAATTATGCCTACCTACGATGCTTCTTATTTGTGGGTATTGCCCGTCCCACCCCTCTTCACAAAGAAGGAGTTGGGGGTCTCTCGTGCTATAAATGGTCAACTATCGTTACCTGTAATTGGTGACGATCGACCACGCGATTGACATTGCGCGGTATGAGCGCGGGTTGAAGCCAAGAATATCCGAACATGTAATAGTGTGCTCGCACTATCTATCATCAATGTATCTAATACAGCTATATTTTGCTTCATAAATGTAGTTGCGGCATTGCAAATTTTGCAATTTGCATTTTTATTATTGTCGTTGTCACAATGGTAACCTTCTTGACGGTAGAACTATCCGTTTCTTTGTTTCTTTCGTTAGTATATATATATAAATATATTTATATATAAATATATATATATATATATATATATATATATATATTTATATATATATATATATATATATAAATATATATATATATATATTTATATATAAATATATATATATATATATATATATATATATATATCTGACGTACTACTTGGCCGCCGCCGGGACAGGACTGGAGCATGTTCGTTGTAGAAATTCGCGCTTTAGCAGAATTAATAGTTTCCAACACTTAAATTTAACAATACGAACTCGCATAAAAAGCAAAGAAATATTTTTACGTATGTGCAGTATTTCTTGTGTGTAAAACGACATTATTTGCTGAGCAATATCATTTTCGAGTTCGTTCGCACAACTTCATACATTACGCACTACCTTGAACAGTAAGCGATAATGTGGAAAAACGTACCTTGAAAATAGCGTTGTTTTGCTCGAACCTTGTCTTGAAACACTCCTGAGCCTAAAACACAACGACGAGAGAGACTGTAAATCATGCAGCAAACCTTTGCGCAGGAAGACAATAGAACACGCGTTTACGTGTTACTGAGAGTTTGATACAGAGAAAAAAAACTGAATACGACGAATAGAAGTGGCCACTAGCCTCTACTTCGGGTCCAAAAACGTCGACAGTCGCGAAGCTTTATGTACGTAGCGTGAGATACCTACAATAGCTTTTTTTAACATGGGAGGATACTCAACGACGAACAAGTATGGGACACGTCAACACACCTTAGACACCGAGATAACTTTGGCTATAGTGGCGATCGATAAGCGGTATGGGTAAATTTTCGCAACATACTTTTGTTAACTTAATAAGAGCTCGCAGATAGTACAGCTACTGGTTACATTATAAGCTCTAGCATGCTGAAGGGTTTTCGAAAAAGCCAACGTTTAAATAACGAGGTGTTGTATGTGTTTTGCTATATATATATATATATATATATATATATATATATATATATATATGCATATATATAGGGCCTGATGAACAGTATGTTTATTCGCGAGTATAGGGGCCTATTAGAATTGTTTATAGAATACCTTACCGTTCCCATTAGCTGTACGTCATCATTATCTTCGTTAACAGGATCAAGCAGCACGCGGCACGCCACCTGTCATTTGAGCGAGCCGAGTACAATTAATTCATCGGTGTTTCCATAAGTGAACTATATACATGCATTTAAATCTTACAAAATTGTCTCTCTAATTTGTACAATTCGGATGTTTTTATCATATACAACCTGCCAAAAAAGAGTGTTTGAGCGTTTCTAAAATATTTTGGGCCGATTTTCGGCTCTATTAACTAAGATACGCTCGGACCGCGCCCCCACTCGTATAGGAAAACTTACTTTTATCTTGGCGTTCCCTTGTATATCGGGCGTTTCTACAGGCAAGCCAAGCCAAAGTATCGCTGTAGACGGCCTCTCTCAATTTTTGAGACTACGCTTACACGCAGAAAGAGCAAGGCTTTCTGCGAATTTGAAAAACGGCTGCTTGCAATACACCGGTAAGTGAATCTCGGCTATCCAAATGTATGTCTCCGGCGACAGGGAACTGTCTGTTGGTGCATGCTTGTTAGGCGTGAGCGAATCTTATAGAAGAATATTAGTTTTTGTTGTGGAATTATTAGCAACATTACATCTTTTGTGGAATTGACCTATACAACTACTGCTGAAACACTTATACTGCTATGTTCCAATCCAGTTATCGCGCGTCGTGCCGCTGCAACTGCTTGAATATCCTTCTCCCAACCTTATCTGTAACTTTACCTTCACGGATCACAACTCGTTTGGTACTCTGCTGGTACCGGAAGTAGCTACCAAATTCAATTTTGGTATTTTATAACTCCAACAGTAGCTCAGTTAAAAAGGTTAAAAAATGCTCATTAAGACAAAGCAGAGCCAGTGTGGCTTCCTGTTAAGCGCCGGGCCACCCGTACTATCTAGGCCCGGGCTTACAAATTTCGACCCTTACCAAACCACTAGAGAAAGCTTTAAAGTATTTTTCTTGCTTTTCCAAATATTGTGTTGTTCCTTATTGTACTCAACATATACCAGTCCAACTTGAAGTTGATGCACTTTAAAAGTCCAACTTATCTCAGTTCCTCCCTTGCCGGGCTGTTGTATTCCGCTTGCGGCATGTGCGCTCTTGGTCTTCTGTTATTTCTTCCCCCTACCGCTTTAGTCCCTCCCAAATTAGCAATATCTATCTAGTTAGAGAATGCCTGTATTTATTTCCACCCGTATTGTTATGATGGTTTATTCGCTTTAGTATCACAAGCGCTTATCTTTCTACCTCATTGCACATATTGTGAAAACGGCGTTGCGCCTATACCCACACACACACGAGATCTCGCATAGCGCAGGGGTATGATAGTACACGATTCAAAGAGTGGTTAGCTGCACACACGTAATTGCTAAGCAGCAAAAACACAAAAATACGTAACATATTTCGTATGTGCCAAAGATCGCACAACGGTTCGAATATGTCCGACTGGCAGAGATCGTTCCATGCTACGGTTGATTGTGTGCGACCATCACGCGCACACATTGCCGATCAGACAAACGTATCTATACATCTACAGTCTAGTTGCAAGGGGGTTCGCTGTCTTTGATTCTTGTTTATAGTGGAGCTGTGACAGCAGCCACCAAAACAGCGTAGGGTCAAACCCGTCGATACGCACGTGGCCTTTTCCTTTACATGATGTGCTGCTGCTGCTGTTCCTGCTTGTTTCTCAACAAGAGCTCGCCGATGTAGCACATCTGGGCATTATACATAGAGTATGTGGCACATGGATGGATACCATCTCGATATCTACGCACGATACTGATACATTAAGGACACACGAAGGACTGGATATCCTACGGCGTCAGTCTACGGAGTCGCGGTTCCATTCAACCGCCCGAGGTTCATTGCCAGTGTGGCAGTCGTTAACCACTCATGTGTTTGGCAAACAGTTCGCCTAGCCCGCGAATGCGAGCAATTCATTTCCTTTGTTTGACCCCTTTTTAAATAACTAGAGATATTTGTCTTGTATTGTATATTTCCGTATGTGTTGTTACGTAGCGGTTGTGCACGGATTTTCTATCGTTGTGAACTTTCGCTGGCAGCTAGTTACCTGCCACCAACAATCATAGGACGTCGACACGATGAACCGGCACTGTTAAAAAGGGGTTGTTACACACAGGATTTGTTCCACCGGGGGGCGCATACAGCCCGGGTCTTGTCCAACCAGCCGTGCCGTCGATACACCGTGTCGCCGTGCGCCCAATTTATTATACACGCACCATTAAACACAGCTCGCTTACGTTACAAACATCATTCACAAGCCCCAGTAACATAATGCTGAATCGTGACACCGTAACACGGGTGGTTCTTGGAGAAGTGATTGGCGCATCGGGGTATGTTTACAACATACAGATCATTTCCCGCGTCTAGTGGCTTGTGGCATCGCACGACTTTAGCATACAGTCGGAGGTATCATAGCATTCATGTTTATCTAATATGGACTAATAAAAACAATTTGATTACATTGCCAGTGGCAGCGGTGGTTATCTGATTAGCGTAAGTCATATCAATTCTTAAAATAGTGAATACATGTGTTGCTGTTGTTGCTGTTATAAAGTCAGTTATGATTACTAAATTAGAAGTTACAAACGTTTCGTGAGACGTATCAAGTTTAGAGCGATGCCTATACTTTGACGTAGACGCATATGAAGAAACGTCACGTGTTGGATGGCTATAGCATTTGTCTCTCCAACCTCAGAGTTTGCAGAGCGTGCCGAAACGAAACCCATCAGCCGTTATTGTCAAGGTTGGTATTTAACTTACGAGCTAGTAGTGCTATCAGTTGCTAACGTATGATTAAAGTTTTTTGCTAGAAGCTATCTACATTGATACCGTAATTTGATATAGTTGAAGCATCCGATTTGTGTAGTTATCTAACTTTGCTATGTTAGCACTTTGGAGAAATATGAAGTTAACGTTAAAATTTAACTCTGTATAAAGTGAACGAACATTAACACTGCCCTGACACCATGAAGGACTCATAAATCATGCTAATATTACCTATTATTTGATGGCCTCTTTAGTTCAATGGTATAAAATATAAAACGCTTTGCTGATAATTCCGTACCAATTGGTTCTACTGTATATTGCAATTTCTGAGAGAAAACACATTGATGTATAATTATCCTAAAGGTAGCAACCCGTGACGCAAAAAATGCATTCTAATGCATAGGTCTGGTCAAAATCGTGAGAGTAATATAATAAACAATTAGAACTATTTTAAGCGCTTCTTTAATTATAATCATTCACTTAATTCAGTAGGAGTAATAAAATTTATTATTATTAGTCACCATTACCTTTCGTAGATTCTCTCTTCTCACTCTCGGCAGGGCGATTTCGAGAAATCGAAGTTGCATCCGATCAAGGTATGCATCCCTCTGAAAAAAAATAGTACATAAAAATATAATTATCAAATACCAATTTATTTTCCACATATTGTCTTCACTAGCTCTACAACGCATCCGGTAAGCTTACGTACAATTTGGAATGACCTTGTATTATAAGATCAAATATAGACATATATAGTATGGTACCAATTTGTTATACTGCAAATAATGTGGCAAGATAAGCGTGCTTTGTAGAGGTGGAAAATGCTTTACGCACACCCTGCGAAGTTAATGGAGGGTAGTGTGTTACTAAACGCTTGGAGAGAGTATAATACTCGATTCAATCCGCGCGTGCTACCCACTAAAAACCACTTCTCCCACCCTCTCCTGGTTCGGAATTGTGAACCATTACCTCGAGACCTGAAGGGGGAGTCCCCTGCTGCGACCCTCTCCCTAGTCTACGAGTATGTCCCGAGCAGGGAGTGGGTCTTGCCCGGGCGTTGACACTAGAGGCCTAGTGTTAAATCGCGATCTGCGGCGATCCTCCTGGCGAAATGTTTCACGCATAAGCCCGTCTAGGTATAGGATCCTAGCGTGCCAGTCTGTTGTCGACTTGAGCATGCTGCCCACAATGGTCGTAGTCGGGCTACCCTTGTAGACATAGGAGGAGCCCGTGCGGTAGGTCGCAAGGGCCTCGCAGTCCTCTACGGTGGTAAACACCTGGCACCCTAGCAGGAAATAAAAAGAACTAACTAAAAACTAAATAGAAAATACATGGAAAATGCGATACGTATACCACTGCAGGAAACTCGTCTCTAAGTGTTGTCCGGCAGTGTGGGGCTCCAACCCACCAAAAACGAGTCAGGTCCCCATTCGTATCCGATCGGGAACTGGATAAGCATAACTTTACACATTCGTATGAGGAAAGTAGTTGGCGCGTCGGATGTTCTTTAAAATATGAAGAATTCTGGTATAGTGGTCGCGTGACTTGATTATAATTCCAAGTGTGCCGTTATTAGCCTTATGTAGACCCGAATTCTGAGCACCACAAGGAAATCACCGTGTCTGGTTAGAACCTGAGTCATGTAGAACGCCAACTTGCCGTCTGGACGGTTCACCTAGGCGCTGATATCCGAGATCTGAGGTTCTACCTGGTTCCCGGGCGCCCCGTCCAGATTGGAACCCCATTTGACCTGCCAAATGTCAAGGGTTGTATTCCTTTCGTCCACTTTCTCCTTTGCCGAGTCTTCACACAAACCTGGCCGGTTTACCCGGGCCCTGATATCCGGGATCCGAGTTCCTACCCGGTACCCGGGCGCCCCGTCCATATTGGAACCCAATTGGACCTGCTAAATGTAGAGAATTGTATTCCTTTTCCCCACTTTCTTCTTTGCCGGGTCTTCCCACAAGCGGCGTCGCTCAATTGCTTTCAAGTCCAAGGGGACTAAGTAGCCAGAGCAAGGACAGCCGCTATGCTGACTATGCTATAGGCCATTGCGACCTAGTCTAGTAAAACGTCTAGTCTAGTAAAACGTTGGGCACGCTAAGGAAAATCCCGTAGTGTTTTAATGGGAGATGTTTTGGGAATGTCTTATGAATATACGTCATTGGCAGCTAGCAGCAACTATCGCGGAGCCCGCAAGCTCTCTAAAACCGTGTTCCTTCCCATTCCCCAGGTTAACAGTTTCGACCTTCGACATAAAAGTAAGAATGGTGGTTAGGATAAGTAAACCTTTTTATCATAGAACTACGAATGCTACCTGGTAGTCACAGATTTGCCAAAGCGATCCACAACAGCTACGCCGTGCATCGTCTGTATGTGAAGAGTACCAGCCAACAAAGGACAAAGACGCTGTTGAAGAAGGAACACAAGCAAGAAATTTGACAAATAAGAAAACGTATTACATATAGGGAGACCGATACTCAAGTGCGAATACATCTATAGACAAGAATAACAGAGCAAAAAATGGAAACACAAGAGGAAAATATTTACAGCAAATAATAATAAGGAGTGTTAGAACTAATAAGTTTACAATCGGTGGTATTGAGGGAGCCCGATGGTTTCTTACTACGGCACGAATAGACATTGAATAACGAACAAACAGCCGTAGAGATAGAACAAAGTAGGGAAATATTCCTATATGGAGAAATAACGCCTACACAAATGCCTCTGTTTCTGCATCGAACGCATCAAAGCAAAATAAGTTACAATAGTGTGCTAGGTTTTAAAATCGTGTACCTCAACTAGGGACGCGAAGGGGGGAGACGATATGAGATAGTGGAAAGACTAGGGAACGGACGAACATAAAAAATAACGGAGGTTATAATTTGTTTGGCTGAGAAGGCATGCTATTTTGAATTAATGCACGACTGCGGTGACGGACTGCAACAAGAAATTGATAAGCCGGAGTAGTTTTTCAATGGCATCGACAAATCGATGCACATATAAAAAAAAAAAATAACGTATGTGCCATACTGCGACGCTTAATAGTGCTTAAGTGTCAAGCCCGACTTGTACATGAAAGTATCATTAGTCAACTGAGAATATGCGCTGGAATAGACAACAGAGGTAAAAGGAGCAAGGGCTATCGCAAATAGAAGCACGACAAATAAATGTTGAACTATTTCGAACATACGAGGGAACTGTAGAAAAGCTTTTTGAAAGCTGGCCTTAAAATAAATATCGCTGTGTAAAATTGAGCGACGGAAGTGCTAAATGCAGGTAAAGCGATTGTGATTTAAATAAGATGGTTTGAAAACAGAAAACGAAATAATTTGTGTAGAAAAGTATCAGGCGTACAACTTGTGTTCGATTGAGACGTTGAGAAGACGTATAAACGCATAAGAAAAACACCAAAAAAAGCACGGAGACAGTATTTCGTAAATATAACGCGTTATTCATGGTATTTTTTCAAAACAACATGAGCTGTTCATAGTTGTCATCAATCGGGGATTCGCCGGTTTGATCCCTGTTGTTGATCAAATTATCTTTGAGCGATGCTCATGGCATGCTTAATAGATAACAAACCATACCACTGAGTCAGAGCGGCCGTGCTGCCACAAAGAACCGTCGGAGAGAACTCTAAGCATTTTAACATGTCCGGCTCTTTAGAGGGGATCTCTCTAGGAATGTGTATGTTGCGTAAAATGTGCTAGGTTAAAAATAGGACGACAGCTTAAAATGCGTTAAGCCGCGACAAGCGCGAGTGTCCGTCTGTAAATCTCCAACAGCACAGCATCCTTGTGCGAAGAGTACCACCCGGTCAGAATCATTATTCTGGTCAAACCAAACGCAATTAAACAAGCGATTGGCACTTAACAGCGTCCCCATGCTTGTGTAAGTCCGAATCACGATGTATCAAACGATGTGGTAAAGCCATATAGAGACGTTTTTTCATGTGACCTGTGTTAGCTCTCTAGCATGAAAATGCATGCGGGTGTGGAACATGGTGTACAGAACTGTAGTTAAGGCGCTGGAGCCTCGTATAGAACATTATAAACTAAATTATAATGTTTTGTGTTTTGTGTAGCGTTTTTTCTATAATACACTGGTAAAGTCCTCTTTATAGAACGGTATCCTTATGTTTAGCATGGCACGTTACAGTTTTCCTTGGCATTCACCGTAGTGTAATATACTAGTTGAAATCCAGCAACACCAAATAGTCAATTATTCGTTAGCCAAATGGTGCAGTGTCAAATTGTACTTGTTGTGACTGACAGCCGTCGGTGAGTACCCTATCGGTGCACTTCCAATGTTGTGGAGGTCGTATCTCGTCATACTATCGAATCTACAGTATTTGATTTCAAGTTAGTTTAGTTGAAGTGACAAAACTGCTTACCTGTCGTGCTCTCGGAATAGTAGTTCCATAGCACTGAGCTATTAGTGCAGCGACACCTGTATTTTTTGAGTGCGCTGAAATAGAGGCGTAAATTAAATTTGTTTATATATATATATATATATTTGCAGAAAAGGCTATCGCTCGTGTCTGCCCGCTTTTGAGTGTGTAAACATCCTACATATTACATAACGGTGTTTATTAGATTTTTTAACGTTTTAATTGTACTGGGGGACTCATTCCTTACTAGACAACCCTAATACACATCTAAACAGATGAGGAAATCTTACGTTTATGTTTAGCAGGCGATAAGTAGGTATGGAATAATTTTCCACGAGCTTTGTATGTGGTGTGTTACAACACTGTTTACAGCACTTCTGGTAGGATAAGCTTTATTAGAAGTAGCCCCAAAAGAGGTACGGTGTCTTCTGTAGTGTGTTAGAATGCTATGTACGTTCATTCTATACAAGTGCAATGTATTTTCATTATTCCATATGTTCTCCGTGGTTGCTCTATAGGCCATTCAAATTAAATTCCGTATGCATCTTTTCTGAAGAGTTACTATTGGTTTCACACTCGACTTCACCATATTGTAAGCGAAAAAGTATAAATGCATAGTACACGATTTTTGTAAATTTGATGGAGGCAATATGTCGTAATTTATGCAAAAATTAGGCCCCTGTATATTTGTTTATCACCAGTTTAATATACATTTCGCATTTGATGTTATTCTGGAACGTCAGACCAAATTATTTATCGTTGTGTATATAACCAATTATCGGGCAATTGCAGTTCACCTTTAGATCTAAGCTCAAACCGGCAATAGAGGCGAACCATAGTTTGACATCATTACATTTGTTCAACTTTCGTATTAGCATAACAACTCAATAAAGCATATGAGTGGCAGACAATGTTATTAGGTGGTCAGCAGCGTACCCCACCTCGATTTTCTTAATTTTCATTTTTTTACATTAAAACATAGATCGTTGATTCGCAACCAGAGATTGATCCTATCCATAGCACGTGTTACCTTCTCTATTAGCGCATTTCCGGTATTACTTTTAGAAAGGATGCATGCATTATCCGCTAACTGAACAATTTTCACATCACTGCAAAATTAGTAAACATCATTAATGCATATATTAAACAGTGTTGGTCCCAGAACGGAGCCCTGAGGTACGTCGTGATTAACAGAAGCAGATTCTCTCAAACATTCTGTATATATATGTATATATAAATAACGAACCCGTATATTAGGCTACCGAAGTAACTCGGCTAGCCCATTTTTCTATAATCTACTGAAACTCTTCTCAAAATCACTACGTGGATCACTACAGCCGAAAAATGTGTGTGTGTTGGAAGAATCAACTGACAATCAACACAAGCAATACTGAGGTTCCAGATGTTACCCTAATGAAAAAACGTAGGCAGCCGCCGATCACGGCGATTGAAAGAAAAATGGGCAAATGATAGAGGTGATGGTGAGCAACTGATCTAACCTGGGTGTGACTATGAGGCCAAGGCTTGCTGCCTCTAGTAGGCGTTGTTAAACCAGGACGCACAAAATCGATGGCAACAGTAGCACAGCTACAAAACGTTTGCGTTGTGCGTATCCATATTCAAAAACTTCACTATTTCCAAATAAAGGCGCTATCAATCATAACGTGCCGGACACATGCGCATTCGGACACCGTTTGGCGTTACGACTCAGCTTCAGAAGCCTCGACACGTTCCAAATGCATCTGCTTAAGCGAATCTTAAAACTGACTAAACATTCAACAAAGTCAGTAACGCCCGCCGCCAAGTTGAGTGCGTCGAGCGGACGCTAATTAAGGAGCTGCAGCTGGACCAATTCCCGCTCAGCTTAGAGATTTTTTAGCATCCTACCAAAAACAGAGGGAGAGAGAGAGATATTGAAAAAATACGACGTTTATTCTCACTCAACTTATAATTACACGGACGCCGGTTGGCGTGCCTCGCGGAAAAAGAAAATGTCTATGCAAGCAACTCGCGCAGTCGCGGAACAACGTGGCATGTCCATCCGTATAATGCCGAGCTGTTACAGCGTCAATTACATCAACAAATTCATTTGCAAGTAAAACTTATAAATATATGTATTAGGTAAGTCAAAAAGTTCGTCGGCTTTTTTACCCGATTTTAAAGAGCCTTATTTATGCAGACAACAGTATTTTTATTCAATGATGTATTGACCGTTTTGTTCGATAACCTTCGCCCATCGCCTCGGTAGATCCATGATTCCTTTCTCCCAGAACGTCTTGTCCTTCTCGTCGAAATACTGAGTGAGGTGATTTTTTATAGCCTCCAAAGATTCAAATGTTGTGCCATCAAGGGAGTTCTGGAGAGACCTGAACAAGTGATAATCAGATGGTGCGAGGTCGAAACTATAAGCTGGGTGCGGCAGCACATCCCAGTCAAACTCCGCCAATTTTTGCCGGGTGGCCAAACTTTTGTGTGGTGTCGCCTTATCATGTTGAAAAGTGACGCCCCACCTGTTTGACAATTCCGGGCGCTTCGTTGCTACTGCAGCCTTCAAATCTTCGAGTTGTCTGCAGTAGACGACGGAGTTGATCGTCTGACCCATTGGAAGCAGCTCAAAATACACGACGCCCTTACAGTCCCACCAGCAGCACAGCATAACCTTCTTCTGATGAATTTCGGGTTTAGGGATAGCTGCGGCCTGAGAACCTCAGGGAACCAACTTCTTTTCTGTGTTACGTTTCTGTAGAGTATCCATTTTTCATCGCCGGTTATCAATCTCCTCAGAAATGGCTCATTTGAGTTCTTCCGGAGAAGTGCGTGACAGGTATCGACTCGCCCTTCAAGCTGCCTATCATTGAGGTCGTGTGGTAGCCAGATATTCCGCTTGCACGAGAAACCTGCATCATGGAGGCGATTCCAAACGGTTCCGTGGGAGACTCCCGTTGCATCTTCAATTTCTTTTATGGTCAAACCTGGGTTCGAAGTAACCAGGCTTATGACTTCGTCGGTCTCCACAACATTGGGTCGTCCTGACCTCGGTTCATCTTCGAGATTGAAGTTTCCAGCTTTGAAACGGGCGAATCGCTTTTCGACTGTGGATTTGTGTACTGCGTTTTCGCCGTAGACTGCACATATTCTCCGGGTTGTTTGCGCTGCACTTATGCCTTCACGGTAGGAGAACAACATAATGTGGCGAAAATGCGTATTTTTGTCCTCCATTGCAAACAGCTGCCAATTCCGCAAACGAAACGGTAAAGTTGGGACCGGTATACCGTCGCGCCGCCACGGGTCTGCTCCTGAATGTAAACACCCAACCGCACTCTCAGGCGGCCCTGCTGCAGAGCGCGGGAATTTCAAAAATGTGGTCCCAGAAAGCCGACGAACTTTTTGACTTACCTAATATATATGTACAATAGAGATAGAGTCAAAAACTTATAGGCATTTCATATTTTATACTGCCGCATACTAGAACGCAATAAACGTTGAACGTCTGTCTTAATCGTGACATAAATATCTATATACTAATAATCTGAGTTGCTAGACAGACATTGTTAAATCTTATTATATATATATATATATATATATATATATATATATATATATATATATATATATATATATATCTATAAGCAGTTAAACCTTGTGCCAAATAGGCCTGCTCTGTCTAAACGTAAGAAACACACAACTATTCTGAGAAAATTGTAACATTATGGTGGTAAAAATTGTCGTCGCTTCTATAACGCACTTTCATTCAATGTTCTTTGGGGTTTTGTTTAAAATATTACTAACTGTGCAATTATGTTGAGGCGAACCTGTTCAATGATCAATCAACTCGTAGGCAGCCAAAGCAACCATATATTGTTCAAACCTAGAGTTGCCCCGCCTGAGAAAGTTCCAGAGTACGCGCAGATGCCCGCAGACTCAAAAACTGGATAGATGTTGGATCATCTGAGGAAAGGTTGAATACTCGACACGCTAAATAAGCTATATATATATATATATATATATATATATATATACAAAAGCGAAATTGCTCTCAAGTATTTTAATACTACCCGCTAGGGCGGGATTAGCAATACTGACTGGAGAATAATGAAGTGCGCAGACCTGCACATCCTGAGCAACAGATATCTGTGTAGGACGACTGACATTTTTTATGAGCTAACTAGCAACCAACGTTTACAATTGTAGCCAGCCGAACATAAAAAGTACTATCGCTCGGAATGATTGTAGGTGTTGACAAGTGTGGCCAAGTCCAGGCACTGAGCTGTGTAGGGTGAAAGGTACCGAAGTGCCGAATGTACTTGCATTGACAGACTTTGGCGGGAAAATTATCCGGATCGCTGGCCTACCGTGGTTATCTTTGAGACCTCGCGTGTTTGGTTATTTTAAGTATAACAGTCATTGACCCGTCTAGAGTTTCAAACGTGAAAGGCTTCTAATCGCGGACGTAGCTCTCTCGGGTCTCAACAAACTGTTTAGGGTGTAACTAAAGTGTCAGTAATGGTTGTAGTCCAGACGAGTGGTCTGTCGTTTCCAACAATAACTAGGGTCAAATTGCACTGAAGCGTTTGCTATCGTCTCGAATCGAACACAGGCCTGGGAGTTCTAGCATAGATACATTGACAGTCTTAGCACCTTAAAGATTGTGGCAGATGCGGTCATTCGTGGCGAACACAAAACAGGCCGTGGTGCCTGGACACCGGAACTTGCTCACTACATGAGGACCAGCGTCCGCAATTCTAACAAAAAAACGTCACTAAAAGCGCGTCCAATTGGGCGCTGCTGGGCAAGGCACACAACCACGCACCCGAACCTACCCTAAGCCTCGCTCAATATTTACCGTTGTCTGCTTGGTTGAAAATATTTCCAGATTAAGCAACACCAATAGGACTCCGAAGAAATGGTCCCTGTTGGCTCACGTTCTCAGACAGGTTGATTCCGCCAAGCTAATCGTTGCAGATTCGATAAAATGGCTTAAATGGTGGTAAACATTCTAAGGAAAAGGAATACAGCAGAACCTGAAGCGCACAGCGCAACCTCGTCGTACAGATCGCAAATAAGGATGCAAATTTTTAACAGATTCAAGTCTGATTTATTCATAGTAACTACAGTTTTTGCGAACGTTGACAGACGTAAAAGGTTTAATACAAGCCAACCTCAGCACTTAAATGATACAGTTATTACCCGTAGCGTACGCATTCTGTTAATATTGAGTATAGTCTGTGTCCTCTGACAAATGTTCTGGTATTCATTCCTTCAGATTATAATCGCATAGAAAAACAGTTTAAACACTACGTTGTAAACCATAAGAATGCCCTCCAAGGTAACACCTATAAGCCTTATGCGTCGTCAGGTAGCGGGATAGCGCAGCATCTAGGCGCGACGCTGTTACGATAAGGAGGCCTCATTTTCTGCCTTTTTGGGCAACCAGGCCCAGAGAATTAGTAGTTGGGGAACGCCTGAATTGTGTTGAGCAGAGATTGAGATCCAGATTTGACAGTCCCGTTTGCGGTGGCCAGAATTTAAGTTCAGTTTGTTTAACTAGCGGTTATGATCAAACCAAACGTCCTGAACGTATTAATTATGTTATTGGCGTGATCGAGTACATGCTTCACGCCCGCTTGAACAGAAGAAACGTCCCTGCAGAAAAGAGTCGAGGTGCCATCAGCAAATGTGATAGGCCAGCAAATCGAAAACGGAGCCCTTAGCGTTCCTACGTCAACCCGTCTTCCAGGCGAATCAACTTTTTCGACGTTCACCGTCCATCTTTGGCACGAAGGCTAAGATCGAATTAACCATACAGTGAGAGCAAACAAGACTGAGTCAAATTTCCTCACGTTCATTCGTGATTAAGGTGGCACGCTGGTATCGCGTGTCCCACAAGACTACCGCAGATGTCTAAGAGTATGTCTGAAGAATTTTGGTGTTTGCTAAATGTGTTACCCTAGTTTGACAGCCTGCTGTGATTTTCATGTTATGAAAATATCTTCACCGAGTAAGATACTTTCAATCAAAAGAGCGAATCGAAGATAATTTCATACGGCACCAGATGCACTAGACAGTGATCAGACCACTTTTAATCAAATGTAATTTAGAACTCACGTACTCGATACGGTAATCAGAATTGTGCAACACAATTGTAAAACCAACACGTTCATTATAAGGCATGTCGACTCGTACAGCAATATACACTGTACCCCGATTGCAGCCAAAATATTATACTGTGCTCACATGTAGATAGATATTCTACAACAGCGATGTCTTTTCATCATAACGTGTATAGATGTGTTCAATTTGCTAATTCGGGTGCTCAGAAATGCAAGAGTCTACACAGTACAACCTTACTTAGAGTCTCTAAAAGGACGTGTTGTTTTGTTTACAGACGTTCTCATGTACCTGCAGACACAATGTTAACACACAAGACGAGAAACGAAAGAAACGAAAAGAAAAGTTCGTCACAACAGATAGAAGGGCGTATAATTAAACGAATGGTATTGAATTGGCTTCTTTCATTTGAGGATTTCATACATTCATTTGCTATTTGCTTATATGGGCTATTATAAACACACGTGTATTTTTAATGCATCTGACATGGTACAGCAGAATTAAATGCCTGGAGGTCTGCTTTTCCGGATCATCAGGACACGCTTCGTTTCTAGAACGGCCTCGGGTAAGACAAAATTATTCGACACATTCCTGATTAGTCGGTAGAACTATGTTTTGTTGTAGAACGCATGCTTTACTGCTTGGGTTTCACGACAAAGTTCACGTTATGGGTAGGTGTTCCCTGGTCACTTTATGTGTTTTTCTGCTATTAGGCGACTAGTTTCTCTGTTCAGTTTTAGGCTAACAGTAGAACTTTTGGGAGAGTTTCTCCAGATACAATAAAATATAAACTGATTCAAGAAAATATGGTTCACCTATTTGTGTAGAAGGCAAGTTTCTCGAAAAGCCCGCAGCTTTTGTGACCCTAACCATATAAGTTGAATGGATGTTGCTTTGTGAATCCTGGACATGCCACGTACGCCGTTGGGCTAGCATTGTGAGAACTATATTTTCTTGAATCAGTTTATATTGTATTGTATCTGGAGAAACTCTCCCAAAAGTTCTACCGTTAGCCTAAAATTGAACAGAGAAACTAGTCGCCTAACAGCAGAAAAACACATAAAGTGACCAGGGAACACCTACCTACAACGTGAACTTTGTCGTGAAACCCAAGCAGTAAAGCATGCGTTCTACAACAAAACATAGTTCTACCGTCGAATCAGGAATGTGTCGAATAATTTTGACTCACGCGAGGCCGTTCTAGAAACGAAGCGTGTCCTGATGATCCGGAAAAGTAGACCTCCAGGCATTTAATTCTGCTGTACCATGTCAGATGCATTAAAAATACACGTGTGTTTACAAGAGCCCATATAAGCAAACAGCAAATGAACGCATGAAATCCTCAAATGAAAGAAGCCAATTAAATACCATTCGTTTAATTATACGCCCTTCTATCTGTTGTGACGAACTTTTCTTTTCGTTTCTTTCGTTTTTCGTCTTGTGTGTTAACATTGTAACTGCAGGTACATGAGAACGTCTGTAAACAAAACAATCTGCGCCGAACTGCGCATTAAACATTGAGAGAAAACATTCGATTACTCAATGAGGTACAACAAACAAAGATGTCTGTCATCACAAAATCGGCATTCATAGACGTACCTAATACCGGTATTACAGGTACTTACATATCATGTGACGGTATCCCTTATACCAGACGGGTGGTTCCACGTTGTCACACTGCCGAGCGCCCATGGATGGTCCAAGTAGGGCGATGACTTGAGCGACTAGTCCAAGACGGGCTGCGCGTTCAAGCAGTGCCATGTCGTTTCGCCGACTGAGACGCAAGAAGGCGTTCAAAGTGATAGACGAAATACTGATGCGTGACAAAGGCTTTGCTCAGCTGGCCTCAGTCTCCCAGAGACAGGCGTTCTCTTGTTGTGGACATTTGCGGCGTAGCAACGCGGAAAATACAACTCACAACTCATTATATGCGATATATATATATATATATATATATATATTTTTTTTTTTTAATAAGATTCACCTATAATCGAGTATAGGTTCAGGCAGACAGATATACGAAAACATGTATTTATTTACCCCGGAGGAAGACAAAAAATAGGCTACGCTTAGAAACGCTTGCGTGCCCTTTTCTGGGTCAATCGACCACACTACCTACAGCGACCATTTCTCAAACGATACTTTGTATTTAATAGTACGGTGGGGCGTCAGTTAGGCCTACGTCGCTTTATGTACCCGGAGTTCTTCAAACTGCTTTAGGCCCTTGGCCGGTCTACCGGGGACTACACCACTACTATTATTAGACACTACTTGCAGGTGGAGTTTTGACAGTCCATAGATCATGTGACGAGCGCTGTCATTATTGGTTATCAAATGTCGGTTTTACATAACAATATTTATTTTTGAAAAACATATATATATATATATATATATATATCCAGTTGTCGTATTTGCTTCAAGTCCACCAACTTCTTCTTCGTATTTTGCCAGAAGAAAACCGTTGGCTAGAGTCAACACGACTATGCTAGTTATCACGGCAGTCCGTTAATTTTACGATATAAGCAAAATACGCTTTTGACGGAGGAGAGGACAGTTGTTTAGAGTCCATACGACTATGCTAACTATCTCGGCAGTTCGTTTATTTTAAGATATAAGCAAAATACCGGGCTAACCACGAAACAGGCACCGTATTACTAGGTTTTCCGTACACGGCCTTTGCAAATATGTACATGATCATCTGTTAAAAGAGGGCACAAAGAAATGCAAATTCGAGCATTACTTAATGCGTTCTAATGCAGTCGCATTAAACTAACTACAATATAAGGTTACACGTTGAGATATTTTTATTACTTTTAAGATTATTATTGAGACGTTTAACACACGGTACGATCATCCATATTGGGACCTCTAGCCCGGGCGCTGACCAGCTGGTTAGACTACCCAGTAGGGCTGCTGAGATCCCAATGACAACCTATGCTTAGGAATTTTGCCAGACAATTTTTCATCGCTTGACAGCTCAAGCCATTTGCAAACACTGTTGATTGTTCTCGACGTTCATTGGCCCGATCCTCCTGGCGTCTCGAATGCAACTGGCCGGGACTCCAACGGTTTCCTATTGAACCTTTCTTTTGTCTGTTCACTTCGGACATATGGGAAGCGCTCTGTCTAGACAACACCTCGTCCGATCATATAGGGAGCTAGAAAAAAAAATAAGAAGGTTGTTTTAAATAGGGACCATTATTCGTCCCCTACGGGCTTATAATTCATCCAGAGGCATATGCATCGAGGCCGGACATGTTGAGATATCTAGGGCTTCTCCAACAATCCTTTTGGCCGCTGACTCTTAGCGATATGGTTTATCATCAATTCTTAATGAGCATCGCTCAAAGAAAATTCGATCAACAACAGGCATCAAACCGGCAACACCCCAACAGATGACAACCATGCCTAGCGGACCAGTCCCCTAGACCACGCCGCCACAAATCATAGAGGGAGCTATAACCTGTATATCTGTATCTAACGATCTGTATGCATTGAACCCGAACTAATATGCAAAGTGTTTGTTGTGCCCGTGCTTCCTATACGATGTTCTGATATTTTACATATAGTTCCAAAATGAAAGCCTCGACGATAAAGCAAAGCCTCTCACTACTGGAAAAAAGACCCCACAATTTAAAAAGTTCTTATGCACTAAAAATATCGGCAAAATCCAGGTAAGTACGTGATAACAAATGTCTTCCGCTTCTAGGCCGCATTTATAAAAAAACAACTTTTACTTAATTCGGTAATTTGATGTAACGTGAACACTCTTCAAGACCAAGAGCAGAAAACTTTATTGGTTAGATATTTCAAGCACAGAATCCGCCACTGCTAGATTCGAGACAGAATTACACAAAATCGCTGTTTTGCGGGTGGGCCATTACAAGGGCAGTTTAGTTCGAAATTATAGGGCAAAACAAGATTATTACTACACATATTTTCTTCACCAATAGCTGAAGCATGTTCAATTGTTAATAGACTTGAATCAGTAGACATAGCATGTTCAATAGTTCACTGACTCGGATGTTCCCGCAATTTCGTGAACAGGAGAGGAGTCCGCCTTCAATAGGAGAAAGCGGGGCCTCCCATAAGTTTGGTAACCTTGTAAGACATACGAGACTTGGGTTAGGATCCTATTTAGCATTCACTGCAGTACCTAGCTCGCAATGTTAAATTATTGTTTATTTAGGTCATTGACTAGCCACTGATAGAGAGCCAAGGAAAATTAGAAGACCAAGCATATTAAAAACTTACACATTGGTGCTATATATATATATATGTATATATATATATATATATATATATATATATATATATATATATATATATATATATCTTCTTAATGGCTTTAATAACCCAATATTTATCTGAGTACTGACTTTTGTCACCTTGTTTTTCTATGCATTTAATATTTAGACATAGATTGTAAAATGAAGAACTGCAGATATGACGATAAACAAGATGCATTTGTCTAACACCTGTAGTGTGACATCACACTTTCTATCCAAAATATGTGCGTATGCAAACAGCAAACGAGTTCAATAGTATTATTAAATGATATCCGAAATATAATCTGGTGGAACTATAAAGGACCGAACTCAGCCAATCCCTTGTGGTAATTTGGCTTCTGAAGGAGGAGAGAATGCTACTGTGACGTTCTTGGAGGTTCTGTGCTCTTGTAGTTGCTAATGAAATAAAAGAGATCATCTTTATGCTGGTTTCTGGAATATCCGCACGTCACAACACTAACGTCAAACGTGTGTAACACGCCTAAAAATATCATATCTTGCCATACAGAAATGGCTAGCGTCTAATGCTCTGCTGCCTTACCCACCCATGTGGCACGTACGTTGAAATATTAGTCGGGCTACTTGTCAAGGAAGCAAGACAAACGGAAATTCAGATTCTCCTCATTTGGTACTTTTATATGGCTCTTCCGTATGGTTAGGAAAGACATGAATCGGCTATAGTTTATTTCATCTTATTTAGTTACAGTAGTCTTCGTAATAGGTGGATTGTGGCGTTTATTATTAGGCGACGGGACGCTGCGTAAATTCTGGCCGATGTATATATTTGGAATGAGAATGTACCGAGAACGTCGCAGCCTGAAAACCTCATGCCTAAACCACATATTTGTTTCCGCCGTCTAAATGATCTAAAGTGGCACTGCACAAGTAATAGAACCAGCGAATATGGAGCAGTAAACAAGTGAAAGTGGACTGTTTACAGAATGGGCCCCATTGGAATCCCATTTGTTGTATTTTGCGATACAATAACAAGAAAACCATTTTTGAAGTTTTTTAGGCACAACGTTTTAATACTCTTATTCTGACAATACCAAACATAGGCCGTTACGTCGTTGTCCACGTGATAGAGTCACCTCACACCCCCACACACAAGATGGTGCAAGGTGATCACTTAATTCTTAGCCTTAATCTACCAGTCTGTCTACTAAACTGCCTACTAATCTACCAGCTCCAAACTCTGTTACTATCTACGTGCTACCTATATTGGTTATATATGGATGTACATAAATATGTATATAAACATTAATAAAAACATGTAACAAAAAAAAAATATATATATATATATATATATATATATAGCCAGAGAGTCGCGCAACAAGGCGGCTTCGTGGGCGTCATTGTCTACTTAGCCACCTTTCCACCCTTTATTTGGTAAATAAAGGCGCTTTCTACCTTATATATATATATAGGGTGATCCGAAATGATTTCAAGAGCCATATGAGTAATTATAGAGCTCGTAAAAGCAAATATTTTTTCGACTGGAACATAGCCTCTGAGAAGTGTTGTTTCGGAGTGAGAGTAAAATGACTACAATTTGTGACCCCGGTGTTTTTGCTCGACATAGGAGCACAAAATGTGCAATTGCGAGACAGTCCTCCTATACAGAATCTAAGCGCACTGTCGTATTCCTGAGAAAATCTGCTTCCTCCGAAGAACATACAACACCGGCCAGAAGATGCATGGTCGTTTAGAACAGAATTCGCAAAACTTAAGTTATTGTTTTACACCAATCGCGCTCAAAACAGCACATTTCGTGACGATCATTTTGATACCAAATCTGTGGCAACGCGAGCTGTGGTTGCGGAGGAATTAAGATTTTTCGGCAGAATGTCGAGGCTAAGCGCATTCATAAATGACTGTGAGGCGACGTTGCGGCTGTCGCGTGACACGTCAGCGGTAGTGATTCTCGAATTCTGTTCTAAACGACCATGTCACATCTTCTGCCATGGCGTTATATGTTCTTCGGAAGAAGCAGAATTTTCGTTGCGCTTAGTTTCTGTATTGGAGAACTGGTTGTCTCGCAATTGCACATTTTGTGCTCCTATGTTGGGCAAAAACACCAGTGTCACAAATTGTAGTAATTTCACTCTCACCCCGAAACAAGACTTCTCAGAGACCATGTTCCGTTGGGAACAATATTTGCTTTAACGAACTCTACAATTCCTCAATTCATAGTTCAATCCTGTGTAAGTAAACGTGTTAACTTTTAGTCTAGAACAGCCCTGGCCTGCATCATTCGGCAAACGATCCCAAAACGAAGATCGCGTTGCCCCGCTGGACGTCAATGGAAAGTCTCTGGCGTAATAATTGTGCGGCTCTCTTGTCCCCAGTAGTTATCTTCAAACGTTTGTCCAATTTAGTAAGTAGTCTCTCAGTCAAGGGACCCGGGGTCCTAAGGTCTACAATTCCTTATATCGCTCTCTAAATAGTTACAGGGTGTTGCAAACTAGTTTGAAGATCGATAATAAGAATTGTAGAGCAAAATGGCTTAGTGGCAAAGCCTTTTCCTTGCATTCGGGAGGACTGGGTTCGAGACCTAGACCGGCCACTCTTAAATTGGTTTGCATGGTTTCCAATTTAGACAAGGTAAATGCCGGAGTGGATTAAAAATTAGCCATGGCATGAAAAACCGTACACGGGCATTAGCTTTACGGAAAAAAATCTAAAAAAACAACTTTAAAAAAAATCCTTAAAGCAAATATCTTTCCAACGAAACATGGGGTTTGAGAAGTATTGTTTCAGAGTGGGAGTGATATTTCTACAATTTGTGAAACTGGTGTTGTTGCGCGACATAGGAGCATATAATGTGCCATTGCGAGACAACGAGTCCTCCTATACGGAAACTAGGCACACCGTTGTGTTCGTGACAAAAGTGTTCTGCTTCCTCTGAAGAACATATAGCCCCGGCCAGAAGTACGACATGGTCGTTTAGAAGAGAATCCGCCCAAAATAAACATATTTAATAGCCTTCACGCCAAGTGCCTCAAAATCAGAACCGTACGACCATTCACAGCGCTGAAAACTAACACATTCAGGCAAATACGCATTTCATGACAATCATTTTGGTACCAAGCCTATAACAATGCGGGTGGTTGCGGAGTAAATAAGTTGTTCTGCAGCCATGTCAAGGTTGAGTTCACGCGTAAATGACCTAGAGTGATTTATCTAATGAAGTAGGTCATTTATACATGCGTTTTGAGCGCTGTGATCGTAGGGTTATAATTTTGAGGTAGTGGACGTAGAAGCAAATAAAAAACTTATTTTTTTGCGAATTCTCTTCTTAACGAGCATGTTGTATCTTCTGGCCTTATACGCTCTTTGGGGATAGCAGAATTTTCTCACGAGCATGGCGTGCTCAATTTGTGTATAGTAGAACTGGTTGTTTCGCAATGGCACATTTTATGCTTCTGTGTCAGGCAACAACACCAGTGTCACAAATTGTAGTATTTTCACTCTCAAACCAAAACAAGACTTTTCAGAGACCACGTTCCATTGGAAAAATATTTGCTTGACCGAGTTCTATAATTTTAACGATATTTAAACTGTCCTGCAACACCCTATATATATATATATATATATATTATTTTTTTTTAGTCAGACTAAGGCATACATATGTAGTAGATTATGACACTTATATTGATCACCGTCATTGTATGGCTTCATCTGCAGTGAAATTGGCGAGCGTTGTGCATGACAATTTTTAACGAACGAATTTACCCGTAGTGGCCAAAGTGCTTCGCCCGCATGTCAGGTGGGAGGAAGGGCTGCTTTAAGGCGATCAGTGAGAAAATAAGTCAGCGATACATATTTTACAGTGTACTGACATAACCGTGACAGATGCTAGGAAGCGTAACAGGCGTAGTAATGATTTTTTGCGCACTAACTGAGTAATACTTATTTTATTGCTTAATAGATACAGGATGTACATTTAATCTGCGAGGTCAAAATACGTTTCTCAACATGTTATTATTTAGCATTCACTTATTATCGTCGGGTTCACCTACCTAATTTATACATCTCTATACAGCCCGCATTTCTCCTGCTCTCAGCAAATAAAGTCCAACCAGTTCTCTAGGCAATTGCAAATACGCAATTGTCTAGAGAACTATAATTAAAACATTTTTTAAGGAGGTTGTTTTTAATTCTAGACTATCCTCCGTCCCCTACGGGCTTGGAACTCAACCTGAGGTATATCTTCAAAGCACCGAGAGCCGGACATGTTAAGATATCTAGGGTTTTCCTAACAGTCCTTGTGGCAGCATGGCCGCTGAACCTCAGCGGTATGATTATTCATCTAATCCTCATAGAACTAGTTTGTGCAAACAGAGGTCGACTAAACTGAACAGAGAATAACAGCGGCAGGGCTTGACTGCTTCCTCTGTTGCTTACGCATTATATTCCTGACAACACTATTATATATAACACGATGATATAAACGCGTATATTATTATATATTATTACACTTTATATTAGAATTATGTATTCTATTATTACACTGTTTAAAGAGTAAAATTAAAGTGTTTGCTCTCATGGCTCTGCAAAATTCTCCGCCCTCTGATCATCATTCTCACTTGTCACCTTTTCCCCTATTTCTCTCAGAAATGTTACCGTGGATTCTCTTCTTTCTCGCCCACGATGGTTCTATTGCAACTGGCTGTACTATAAATGTTGGCTCTAACTCGCGGCACTTCAGACGCTTCGCTGCTCCGCTAAATTGGCAACAGCGACCGCTGCTCTCGAAGCTCGACTCCTATAAGACGACGTCAGCGGGTCCTATACGTACGCGTCCCAGACAAGGATCGTTCCGGAGGACCACGGAACCGAGGCCATCCCGTCTGTCCGTAGGCCTGAGTCCAGTTGCCAGTCCGACTGGCTCCTTCGTGCAGGGCACGTTAGCGGGTTGCAGTGCTTTTGAATTTTTTTTTTGTTGGGGGTGGAGTGGCGGGAGTGTCCCCCAAAGCTCCTAAAGCAGCTGCGGGCATGCTCCCCCGTCGGCGACACCGGTGTGTTGCAAAGGGAGCAAATATGAGCTGCACAGATTCAGCCACCCCTGGCCACAACCCAGCAATGCAACGATGCAGAGTTTTGTATTGTCCAGCGCCGTTCTCAGTTGCGACGAGGGGATGGCTTGAGGCCATTTGGATTGATTGAACTCGATTTGTTGAACGCTGCTAGGAGGCGCGTCTTGCTAAGCGCATTGACGGCCGTCCAGACGGAGTCCCTTTTGAGTAGCTTCGACTATGACAGCAAAAAGGGCAGACTGGCTTGTGTCATCGAGAGCTACGCGGTGTCGAGCAGCGAACTCCTCTCTTTTGAAGCCCATAAGCCGTTCTAGAAACGGCTCGGCGATCGGAGGACATATCGATGAAATCAACTTTTGAAGAGTGGTGATTGAACCCAAGAATGCTGTCTCGGACAGATCCGTTGTACGTCGGATTTTTAGACAATCGGCTAAAATTGGAAGGGTAGCCTGGTCCAAACTTATTCCATCCACATTCGTATACAACACCCGCGCTTTACGCACTGTTTTAGCTTCTCAGCTTTTCTTCAAATGTTTGTAGAATGCCCCACTGGGCAGGCGCGTCCACGCAGCAAGGGATATAAATTAGCCTTGGTGTCGAGGAGCTAGTTTGCATCAAGTATAGTGCGGAATGCGCATTAGCTCGCACTTCCTGCGCGAGCCATTATAAGGGGAGCTTCGGGAAGCTTGATCCCAGGAAGCAGGCTCGTCACGAAAGGCGGAGTCGAATGATAAAACACACAGCTCACACTTCAAGGCATTAAGCTGCAACCCTGAGGTAACAACAGTATGGATTAATTTTCCACATCACCAAGGACAGATTCAAGAGTGTCGCAAATCATTCCATCGTCGAAGAACCACGGGTTAGATTTTTGACTCCAGAACGAAAAATAAAGGCTGGGTCACAAGGTTCTTTTTGCTGTACCCCGCCTTTGGAGAGTACGATTTTTTTGCCTATAAAAGATTGGATCCTCTCTCATGGAATTAAATATTGTTTTTAAATCCAGTTCTATCAACACCTTATTTTATTAGTGAGCTAATATTTATCAATGGGTTGTACGCAGTTTATCGTTCGACTAGGAATCCATGTAACATATTTAAATATAATTATCTAAACAATACACTTTGTTTTCTACGATAACATTTATTTCTGGTACCGTGTCGAGCTTTCTTTCATAATTTTCTCCAAAAAAAAGTTAACGCCAGCCACTCTATCGTTGCGTTCGTTGCTGTTTGCATTACCATCAACTGTGCTTCGGTTTGCTTAGTACAGCCAACTGTCAACTCAGCAATCAATTCACAACTACAGAATGGCATGGGAGTAGGTATTCAACCGTTAAAAAAATTAGTGGGAAACATAAAATGATTAAATAGTGTAATAGTTAAGACGTTATATATATATATATATATATATATATATATATATATATATATATATATATATATATTTATATATCGTATTTACAATAACACTATTTCATCATTTTATGTTTCCCACCTAATGTTTTGAACTGTTGTTGAATACTTATTCGCATGCCATTCCGGAAGCTAAACGTGGGCTTACACTAAATGTCGTAATATATTTAGTGGTATATATAACTCTGTATTGTGTAGCATATATTTTTCTGCACATGATGCAAGTGGCGAAAACAACGGCTAATATGATAATTAAGTTAACCAACTGACGCTGATATTGTCAATAACGTCATACTGAGTGAAGCCCCAGTCAGATTTTATCATAACACTCTCATCATCAGTGTTATATTTAAAGCTGATGTCGATTAAATTTTCAATCTGTACGTACGTCATATACAGGCACGTTTGGATAAATTTGTTTCGAAACAAAGTGGTGCACTAAACACTTCTATTTCGATGACACACGTTCGTAATTTCGAAACTCGAATGGTACAAGACCACAATATAAACTACCACAAAATATTACGAATGGTCAGCACCAGATTAAAAATTCTGGAAGAATAGAAGCTTGACTTCAATAATTCAAAATCTCTCATCATACCTTAGACCACGGAACAACATGCCCCGATCTTATAATAAGACGAGAAAGTATTTTTAATAAATTTAAACACCTTTCCTTAAAATGCGGTCTGGCTCAAAATAACATGTAATTATATATATATTTTTTAAAAGTAGCACCGAGTATCCTAAAGCATTTTAATTTAATTTTCAATCGATCATATGAAGAGAGTATTTTACCCATTTTTTTCCGTTAAAGGATTTAACTCGTCGGTCCACAAAGAGGTACTTAAATCAAATGTAGATAAGTACCGACCTTACTCCACACGATCATCCAGAGCAAGTATAATACTTGAAAAACTTTATATGGATCATATATACCAATACCTGGTTTCAGATGGTCAATTAAACGAATACCAGCACGATATTTACCAAAGGAAACGCAAGAGCAATCTAGCTTATCAAAATGATTTAAGGCTGGAAGAAATAATTTAGTTGTATATATTTTATTCAATAAAGCGTTTGGTAGGGTCAGCCACAGTATTTTTTAACCAATTAAAAACCCTTGCGTAGATTGCTGCCTGATAGATTTTTTGTATAAGAGTAAATGGCAGTTATACTGGATGCACTTCTTATTGTTTTTATGCACACTTAAAATTTTATTTTATGTTTTTTATATATTAAAAATATATTGCCTCTCAGCATCACTCACAAATTGTACCCTGAGACTGAATTGATGACTTGGAGGCCACTCTAGCAACTTGATCCGTGATCTCGGCATAACCATGTCCCCGATATTGGAGATTAATATACGTATGAACGAGACAGCTATTTATATATGTTTATATATATATATAAATATAAATAATTTTTTTTTATATAATATATATATATATATATATATATAAAAAATAGCTGAGCACATATATATATATATATACATATATATATGCGCTTAGCTATTTTATTATAAAGAGGCTGGAATTTTATACGAATTTATATCGTAATTTAGTTGTACTAAAATGCATATGGTGTTGTGTATGGCGGATATATCTGAAAAGTACATCGAGGCTATCGAGAGAAGCTTCAATCCAAATTTTTACGCTGAGTTTAGAGACGGTGTAGTATTGACAGCAACACCCAACAATTAACGCGAATTTGCGAGATTAAAGACATTTTTCTTATGCATTCTGCACATTTTTGGATGTTCTATACTGTTAAAATGTATGCTCCTCCCCCTTTAACTAAACTTAGATTAAATAGATAAAATACTTTGGACTTACCTTGAATGGATATCGCTAAGTCCAGTTAGTTTCCTACCAGTTAGTCTTTTCAACTTTTTATTACTTATTATTTTCTCACATATGACCTCTAAGCAGCTTTCGATAAGCAGGCAAATTACTTTGGCTACTACTGTTAATTTCGTTTGAAAAAATATGAACAGGCATATAGTTCGCGCAAATTGTTGTAAATGACGTCATATTAGGACAAAGATATATTTAAGGGACATGATCTGCCGCACTGTTATAACTAAGTGTGACTATAATTTATATATTATTGTATTACTTAGTTTGACTAAAAGAACACATGTAGTGCAATATAAACAACAAGCATGCGCTTGCAATCTGCTAAAAGTATCGGTTCGTGCACATAATTTGACGTCGATTACTGTACTCTAGTCTAGTAGTTGTTCTGGACCCACTTGACCACTGCAATGCAAGAAGTAGGTACCCTCACCCTACGCAGATGGTTGAATTTTCTAGTGATAATGATGAAATCAAGGAAACATCTGTGTGTGACACTAATAATAGACTTGCTGGCCAAGAAACAAAAACACATATAGTAATATTTAGCCGTGCAGGAGCCTACGCATCTCAGCAAATCGATCTATACAAGTAAATGGCTAGCGGATAAAAGTTATGAACAGCATTCCTAAGCCTAGGCGACCACCTGAGTCGTAAGCTATGTTTTTCGGGCGCGGATCATGACTAGGGTCGGTGGGGTAGCTAAGGTGAAAAGAAGGTTCCTGGCCTCGGTGGCCGAATCAACGGCGCTATACGCAGCCCCAGTCTGGGGGGACATGGCAATGTGGACGGCGAAAAATAGGAGGGCACTAAGGTCGACCCAACGAACGCTGGCAATCAGGGTAAGCCGGGCGTATTGAACGGTCGCGACCGAAGCTCTCCTGGTCCTAGCCAAGATGCTGCCATGGGACCTCCGAGTGGCTGAACGAAGTAAAATGTATCTAGACGAAAGTTTGGATCTCACCAGGGCCAGGAGTGCCACCACATCGGCCTGGCACGAGGAATGTGCGCAGGTAAGACCCGGTGTGACCACAGGGAGCTGGACCAAGAGTCTGATACCGGACCTCAGGGTATGGTATGACCGCATCAGGTTCTGACCGGACACGGCCAGTTCCATAGCTACATGTCAAGGATCAAGAAGGCCATGAGCGATATCTGAGTACTGTGCGACTCTGGAGAAACGGAGTTCTGCGGTGTGATGCTCTCAGGGAAGCACGGCACGCAGCACCAACCGCTGTGAGAGGCCGACCCATCAAGGAGGTGGTCACCCATATGATGACTTCGACGGAGGCATGGAGCGAGGCGACGAACTTGTTCGACGCCGTTTTGACACTCAAGACAGCCAAGGAAACGGTCAGGCGGGAGATGTTTGAGCGGGTCTCTCGGGAGAGTGGTCGACTCGAGGAGCCGAGGCAGGGGGAGGGGGTGGGGAGCGGCCAGGCCCTCATGGTCTCGACGCACCCTCAAAGGACGGATTACAAAATGGCATCTCCCTATCCAACCGCAGGTAGACATGCGGGATGATAGTCAGGGATAGAGCTGATTGAAGGAGAACGGCAGAGACACCTCTCCCACGGCTTCGAAGTAATGCCAAAGTAACACCAAGCCTGGGGGGGGGTGGGGAGGATTCCAGGTTTAGTGGGTTTGCGAGTCTCACAATAGTCGCGCAGGCTGCTAGTGGCACATGTGCATCATGCATTCCCAAAACCTCCCAGAACAAAAAAAACTAAGTTATTCTAGGCACATTGAGATAAACCACGCTCAAGAGGTCTCGACAATGGCGCGGTGCTCGAAGACCTCAAGCATTTTGGGTGATAAGAACTACTACGAAAATATTTGGCACCAAGATAGAAAATGCGATAGTGGTATATCGCTGTTTCGAAAACTATTTCCTGTCTAACGCGAAATAACTTGCGTCAGTTGGACCAAGACCGCACAGGGACGAACGGAAAACATCATGTATATGCGAGCAATGCAGTGACGGACCTGCATTAAAATCCGACTGCTGGAAACAGAGCAATGAGGGAAATCGATGACCCAGGTTGCATCATATGGCTATTATTATCATAAATTGGTTGGCATAGCTGAAAACTGTTTTAATATTGACGAGTGTGTCTGTAAGTTTTGTGGAGATATGCAAGTTGCCCGATATCATATGAAATAACTAGACTCTACAAGCAACAGTAGGTCATGTTTAATATATTACATAGCACAAGTATTCGTGCCGCCATTATATATATTTAAATAAATAATGATTGTTTATTCAAAAACAAAACTGTTAATATCTACCGAAATAAATATCTTAAGTTACGAAATGGCATGCGAGTAAATACTTAGCAAACATTAGAAAAACATACTGGCAAACTTATAATGGGTATTATATATATATATATATATATATATATAAAGGTTAACGCGAGCTTAAACTCTATATAGGGTATGTGCATACATCTACCGTTTTCTGGTGAGTACGGAAAAGTTTACTTCAACATTATATATATATATATATATATATATATATATATATATTCTAACATGAGCGGGCTAAACACTTTGGTTACTACTGCAAATTTGGTTTGTACGAAATTAGCATGCATATTGTTTGCGAAAATCGTCGCAGATGACGTCATACTAAGACGATGATGAATTTAAGTGACATGATCTGCCACATATATGTAACTTAGTCTGACTAAACGAATATGTACATGCAATATAAGTGATGAGTATTCGTTTTCGGTTTATACATACTATGACATAATTTGACACAATCTATACTTTACTCAGTCAGCCATATTGTATACCGCGCTCGTACGGGCTCCCACCAAGCCAGTTTGACGATGACAGTTTAACTGATCATGCTGCGACTTGAACGTCTTTTCTACTACAGTAGTAAATCATCATTATGATAAATAATAAAATAGAAAAATTACACATTGTTGTCTCTCGTCGTGTGTAGAGGCAATGCCGCCTCTCGGCTGGGCGCCACGGAATGCACGGAAAATAAACCACTGTTGCTAAAACCGGCACAGTACGTTTGAATGTTTCACGACTGTAAAGTGTTGGATCACTGATATTAGTCGAATAAGACAGACTACTCATACTCTGTGCGCGACGGTACTGCACCAGCAGTCATATACATAGAGTCAATAACGACTCGCCGACGCAATGGCCCAACCCTAAATAGAAGAAGACGTTTTTGTTTTCGACGACGCAGCTAGCTTACAGTTCTAGCCGGCCTGGCTGGCTAACTTACTAGTTTGATGGACTACTTACTAGTTCGATGGACTACTTACTAGTTTCGTCACGTATCGTAACGAATGTGGTATCGCCTCTCCGTATTACAGCTTACTTACGTTAGCTATCACGGGCTACGGGCACAAGCATGGCTGATCGATGCCTACGACGCTATCCGCTCGGTTGCCCGCTCCTTCGGTCCGCTCCTTACCAGCCTTCGACCTCGAACAGGTGAACAGGTTTTGCGAGCACACGACCCGTGTTTAAACGATCGACGCCCGTGGTTCCGTGTGCTTCGTCACACAGGCAATAGCATCTAGTTAGTAGCAGCGCTGGAATATGCGGAATAAATATGCTGGTCGAGTTTCTGGATGATATGTTAACCAACAATGGTAGGACGACCGACAGAAACCGGTCCGGTTTGTGTGTGCGGTATGCGGCATGTTCGACGTGATTTCTACATATGCGGACGTTATGCTACTTCGACGACGACAACCCTACGGCACTGTGCTGTGCCATCATCGTATGCCGACAACGACAACGACGACGACAATTCAAGTACATGTTTTGTGTTAAAGGAGCATCATTCCCAGTAGGAGAAAGACCCATGACCTTGCTGTTGCTGCTGCCGCTCGTAAGCCGCTTAAAAGCATGTCTTCCCTCTAATAGAAAAAAATTAAAACAAACACACTTGTTTGTTTGTAGTTGAGATCTGATAGTTAATGTGACACGGGAGTAACTATGACTCTCTTACCGGCCTGGTCTGCTGGTGCGCGACTTCCGCGCGCTGCGGGGACCTTCACTGGCCCCTATGTAAGTTAGTCAGACGGTACAAACTCCCAATAGTAACACTCCCGTGTTTTAACAACTAACCGGGGGGCAAGGCATACGATAGAGATTGGTTGGCAACGAATTCATATTGTCATCCTGTCGTGGCCCATTCGAGGGCTGTTAAGGCTATTGCCAATACGGGGGGACCGTTCTGCACGAGGACCCCGGGCTATGGAACGGTTAATGCCCCGGTGACACCCGGTGGTACGTCGGGACTCCTCTGCCTTGGGCTTAATAGGCAAAACTGATGAGAATGCCACATTGAAAGCAGACCACAGGTCGGAGGAGGCCCTTTTGGTCCCGTAATCACGAACCCCGCGCTGGAGTGGTCTACTCTCTTTCGGTGGACTGTGCAATTTCTGGTTTGTAAACGCGGAATCGCGAGGTGAACGCGTCTAATCGGTACGGTGAATTGTGGTACCCCCATTCCGAACACTCGATGGGGAAGTGGTGGGGGAGCTGCTGGCCTGTCTTTCGGGCTGGCGGGCACTCCGTCAGGCTTGCGCGTATTAAATCGCGAGCGGCGGTGGAGTGTAAGTATTTCTCTCTTTTAGTAGTTGACAAGTAGTGGTTAGAAGTTTTCGACACCTCTACCAGTAAAAAAAAACTAAAAACAAACATACTTGTTCGTTTGTAGTTGAGATCGGATAGTTAATGTGACACGTGGCGGTTAAGAAGTTCTCGGCAACTCTATCAGTAAAAAAAACTAAAAACAAACACAATTGTTCGTTTGTAGTTGAGATTTGATAGTTAATGTGACACGCGGTGGTTAAGAAGTTCTCGACACCTCTATCAGTAAAAAAAAAACTAAAAACAAACGCACTTGTTTGTTTGTAGTTGATATCGGATAGTTAATCTGACACGTGGTGGTTAAGAAGTTCTCGACACCTCTATCAGTGAGATCTCTAGTGATTCTACCAGCTGACTGTTTATTGTCTAGGCGTTTGCTTACGTTGAGTTACATTGCTTCATCTATAGTGAAATTAACGAGAAACCTGTTTCTTCCGTCGCTTACAGTATGAAATGAGGACACGATTCATTCTCTCCACGCGTGGACACGTAGAGACTACTACACTGCCTCCGAAATATTGCTATATTTATTATTAGCACATTTGTCTGTCTGATGGCCATTGGCGCCTACGGCTTCTGCTTCTTCGTATCGTATTTAGATTGATGCCTCTTCGTGAAGGTACTGTCGTTGTGCGCCTAAAAGCGGCGACTGATTTGTTGGTGTTTTCATATCATTGATATCCATTGATATCTTCTTTTCTACGTGTCTAGTGTTGCTGCTGCTACTTTTGCTTTTGTTGGTTCTAGTCGCGATTAACTCGCTTAAACTCGTGTACATGCGATAAAGGCAGATCGCCAGGTCTCTCTACATAATATGGTAATAATAATAATAATATATATTAATTATAATAATTATTATTATATATTAATACATGTTCAGACGTCACAATTGTATGATGAGCAATAAACAATAATAAAATAATAATAATAATATTAATAATAATGTTGAACATAGATTGATAAGTGTGTGGACTGTGTGTGTTTGTGTTTTCGATATATATATGAATGTGGACAGTTATGTGTACTACGTATGAGGTAAGTGCTGATGCGCGATCTACAATGACTAGAACAAGAGGCGGCACAGTGACAATACGACACACCGTGCATAAGGCCCAACGGTTATTACCCACACTGCACGCGTGTTGCATGTGTGGGCACATGAAAAATAGCAAATCCGTTGCGTCGTCAATATTACTATTGACTGCCTATCTAAACCCTCGAGCACTTGTTTCTACGGTTCTATGGCAGAGCTTCCACTAAAGTTTGACGACTTTCGACCTTTAAGAAACTGCGTTAGTAGCATTACTAGCAGCATAGATGGTGGTTGTGGTGATGGTGATGTACAAGAGTAATTGTTGCTCATCTAGTAGCACTAGTCTAGTAGCACTCCCTAGTAGCCGTAGCCGAGTGTACAACAAGTAACGTGATGATGATAACAACAACAATAACATCATCGTCATCATCTTCATCATCATCATCATCATCAATACGAACCACAAACAAGGCTATCGTCGTCGTAGATCACAGCAAATATTTTCGAAGCTGGCTCAGCCTCAGAGGATCATAGGCCGCCTCCTCGTCCAGCGAGCAGCGACGGCAGTGGTCCTCGAGCAGCGTCGTGTGCTCGCAGGGGCTCATGTCTGTCGGCAGCAGCGTGACCAGATCGCGTTCGTAGAGTACGCCGTGCGTAGGGAAGCGGGCGTTGGCCGCTTTCCGGAGCACGTCGAAGCGGTCCACGCGCACCAGCGTCTCAAAGTCCTCGTCGTAGCGGTAGACGAAGAGGGCCTCGTCGGCCGGCGAGTTGTACTTGGGGATTGCCTTGTAGATGATGTAGGTCGTGTCCCGTATGACAACGGCGCGCACGTCCTTCGGATAGCCGATGTCGATCTCGGCAAAGTCGAGCCGATGCTGGAACATCTTGTCGAAGCTCTTCGTGATGCTGTAGCCCGACAGAAAGTGCATCTTGGGCGGCTCGCGCTCGTCCTGTTCGTCGACGCCGCCGAACACGTCCTTCGTTCGGTCGACGAGGTACACGTAGAGAATGTCCTGCCGCACCCAGGCCGTCACGCCGATGTCGAACTCGAACGAGATCGAGAACTCGAGATTGACCGACTGCGACGCGTCGCTCAGGTCGAACACCTTGATGTCGTGACAGGATACAACGGCCAATTTGTCGTTCTCGGTAGCGACGCAACAGATTGGCATATACTCCCGGAACAGCTCGAGCTCGTCGGTCAGACACTCGACGTCATCGTCGTAGTGAACGTCGACGCACGGATTGAAGCGGCAGATGCGGATGAAGAACAGCTCCGGCCCGTCGTCGCTGTCGGTGAACGCGCCGATCACAAATATGATGTCGTCCTTGTACTCGGTCGCGCAGCAGATCCTCGACTTGAAGTACTCGAAGTTGAAGCTGCGCCGCTTGCACTGGCCACGCCGGCTGGTCAGGCCGTTGGCGGCCAGAGGCACCTTGAGGAAGGCGAGATCGTAGTCTGGACTGCCCCAGCCACCCTTCATGTCGGCGACGCGCCGCAGCGTGTCATGGTAGCTAATGTGCAGATCAGGTCCCACCACGAAGCTCGGCCGCTTCGTCCAGTCCTCGCGAACGATAAGCCCATCAAGCGTCGTGCAGCTGAGGTAGTCCTGATTGCAGGACTCGAGCTCCGTTTTCGGCTCCTTGCCGAGAAACGAGCACACCATAAAATACTGCGAGGTGTCGAACATCCACAGAGGCTGTTCGACGCCCCGCGCCCGCATCATTTCGAAATTGTACTCGCACAGGCTGTCTTCAGCCCAGAACCCGTGAAGGTGGATGTTGCTGTGTCGTCGTTTGGTCAGCATCTTCTTGTCGACGTCGGCTAGCCAATCGGTGCTCGCGGTGAGCACGCCAAACAGCTCCAAAACGGACAACTCGGTGCGCCACGCGTCCACCTCCGTCAGACGAAGGTGCGGCAAACGCACCAAGCCGAGAAGGTCCTCCTGATGGGGCCGCCTCGTGGCGGGGTCGGCTTTGACCCAGCTGATGATCAGCTCGATCACCTGTCCCTCGTGGTCTACCCGTAGATCGTCGCTGTCCAGCAGCAACGCGAGCAGCTCAATCGAGAACTTCTCGAACTGCGTCTCGAGAATGGGCTCGGCCAACAGAAGCCGGATCACCGACAGTCGCAGCCGTGGAATGTCAAAATCGATCGCCATCTCGAAGAACTCGTGCGCGTTCTCCGGTTCGGTGCTGTCGGCCAGCACGTCGTCGAGATAGGCCAGCATGCTGCGCAGCTCGAACAGATGCGACATCCGGAAGGTCTGCTCGAAGGTCGCGTCGCTCACGTCGAGCCGCCCGTCGTACAGGTACTGTATGAGCGAGGCCAGCGTCTGACCGCTGAAGTGCAGGTCGACCTGGCCGCGGCACTCGCGCATGCCCGACTTGAACATGGCGCTGAAGTACGGACTGGCCGCGGCCAGAACACACCGGTGGCAGCGGAGCACATGGCCATCGCTCGACCGCAACGCGATGTCCTCTTCGACGGCCCGCTCTAGAGCCTTGTCGAGCAGATGGCGCTCCTCCTCGGTGCGCCAGCTGAACCGCTGTTCGAGAGCGAATTCGTGCGACGACAACACCCCGCCGTCCGTAAGCTCTTCTTCCATGGCAGGTGGTAGGCGTTGCGCGGCGTCCAGAAGTCGTTCTAAATTGAAGACATATTGCGCACCTTGCACGCACCGGCACGTCCCGGGACTCCCTATTCCTCCGACCTTGTGGAGTGTCCGTCCCGTCGACTAGAGTTTCGGCATTCGTCGACCAGCACTATGGCTGACCACCGATATCACTTCACCACTATGACTGATCACCGATATCACTTCACCGAGACGATTGACCACCGATATCACTTCACCGAGACGATTGACCATCGATATCACTTCACCGAGACGATTGACCATAGATATCACTTCACCGAGACGGTGATCAGGACTGTTTCACTGGGCAACAGTTACACCGCATGCGTCTCGTTTTCCGGCCATGCAACTTTTTCGTCGTCAGACAAAAAAGTTGTTGTTGTTGTTGTTGTTGTTGTTGTTGTTGTGATTGAGAAACACAGATGAGTGGTATAATCGCACCATTCATGCACCTGGCACTATCGTTGTTGTTGTTGTTGCTGTTGTTCTGTGGCATGAAGGAGCGCGAGTTTAGCAGTGCAGCCACAAACTGCTGGCCAGATAGATAACCGTTCACTCACAGGTGGCGTGTGGTGTAGGATGTCCGACGCTACCTATGTAACGTTATCCTTTCGATTCGCCGCCAGTCTCTATCACGGTCGTTTTAGCTTCAATCAGTCGAAAGAGGAAAGTTGTTCAAGTCAAGCGGCCAATAACTTTGTTATCGGTCCAGGTAGTGAGTGATTTATGCTAGTAGTTGTTGTAGTATCGTTGTTGTCATTATTGCTCCATCTCTCGCATTGCTAGTCTAGAGTTGGGAGAGATAGCAGTCGCTTAGCGTAGACGCTGATTTGTGGCCGTGCATAGATATATATTTAAGGCTATGCATAGAGCAAAAAAGGCACTAAGTAGAATGACTCTGGAAGTCGAGCGCGTTTGTCGACCGCTTCGTCTATTATGTACAACGAGTGAGTGGAAGCAAGGTGTCGCCGTTACTTCGATACGAGAATGAAGAGAGAATGAAGACGGCCGATTGGCCGGTGAGGAGTCAGGATGAGGACTCAGAGGGCCTTCTCTGTCACACTGTGTCTGCTCAAGGAAACTTGATGACTAGACGAAACTTCTACTGCTGCTGCTGCTGCTCCTGGCAACGACGACGATGACAGCAATGGCGAACGTATACTTCGACGACACGTACGTTGTATGTGCACTGTATAAACTGCAGGCGTACTCGGCAATGAGCTGTTTCTGTTTCTGCTGCTACTGTCGTCGTTGTTGCTGTGGCTAGTGCGGTTGTTGTTGTTGTTGCTGTTGCTACCGCTGCTGCTTCCACTGCGGTTTTTTCTGCTCATCGGATGATCTTCTGTTGTTAATTTCTTTCATCGGATGATCTTCTGCGATGCCGCACGCGCACTGGTTAGCGTAGGTCAGTGTAAGCTGCCAGTGTAAGCGATGGTCGATTGCGGTTGCTCGTTCTAATCTAGCTTCCCCTCCATCTTCTTCTCCTTCTGCTTCTTCTGGATCTTCCTCAGCGGCGGACGAGGAGCTCCGTCCAGTGGCGATAACACTACGTACCCTGCAGCAGCAGCGACAACGGCGGCGGCGGTGGCAACGAAGAGTCAGACGGTAACGACTATGGCCGAGCCAGTAACCTGGAAAATCAGCAGAAATCGCTTGTAACTAACCAACCAGTCTCGATCCTACCGGGAAACCACCAGTAACATCCAGCGTCTCAATCCGGAAATCCGCGCTAATCCTAACCAATTTTTGTGCCGGCCAAACCTTGTCGCGGCTGTTGTTGTTGTTGCTGTTCTTGTTCTTGTTGTTGTTATTGCTGAAGGTTTCGTTGCTGCCTGCAGTAGTAGTAGAAGTAGCTGTAGTAATTGTTGTTGCTGATGTTGTACTAATTGTTGTTGTGGCTGTTGTTAGTAGTTATTGCATAGTATGGTCGTTATAAACGTTCTTACGATTGTTGCTGATGTTGTTGTTGTTGCTGCTGCGGTTGCTATTATTATTACTATTACTACCACTACTACTACTACTACTACTGTCGTTGTCGTCGTCGCTAGTGGTGTCGCTGATGACGTCCGAACGTACTAACTAGCAACTCACGTTCGCTTACCATGCGACCTACGCAAGCGGCGAGTGTTTCGTCGGGCGTCGGCGGCAGCTCATCTCATCTGCCTACGAGATCTGGCTACAGCCTGTCGGCGGCCTGCCACCAACCGGGCCATGACAACGACGACAATGAGTGCGTCTGCTGCAGCGGCGGCGGCGGCGTCGGCGACGACAACGATAAAGCGGCGGTGATGTTCTGGGTCGCCCTGTTGTTTCTGTTCCTCGTGCGTTGTTTAACTAGCGGGCTGAGTGGTGGTGGTGGTGGTGGGCTTTTGGGCAAGCGGGCATTAGTTGTTGTGCCCTTCTGTATCTTGTGCGGTGTAGCCGCACTGGCAGCAGAAGAGGAAGTAGAAGAAGTAGCTAGTTAGTTAGTTAGTTATCCGCCACCACTGAACGAGTGGGTAAGCAAGAAAGTCTAGTTATTCAGTCATTCAGTCAGTAGTCAGTGAGTGAGCCAGCCGGCCAACAGCCAACCCGCTAGCTAGTGAGCTTGCCCGCGCCTGTACCTCTCCTCTACCTAGTGGTCTGGTACCAACTACTCTACGTATATGCCCTCTCTCCAAGCAGCAGCAGCAGCAACGGCGGTAGCAGCAGCATCATCAGCATGCGTCGAGCATATGAATATTCTCGTTGATATTGTGGCTAGGGCCGTTATTGTTGCTTTTGTTGTTGTTGTTGTTGTAGGTATTATTGCGGTTGTTGTTGTTGTTTTTGTTGTAGGTGTTATTGTCGTTTGTTGTTGTTGTTGTTATCGATGTCGTTGTGGCTATAGTAGATATTATTATTATTGTTGTTGTTGTTGTTGTTTTTATTGATGTCGTTGTGGCTATGGTCGATATTATTGTTGCTGTTGTTGTTATTGCTGTCGTTGCGGCTATGGTAGATATTATTGTTGCTGTTGTGGCCGTCCTTGCTGTTGTTGTTGTTGTTGTGACTGGAGTAGTAGATGTTGTGGTCGTTGTTGTTGTTGTTGCTTTTGCTGTTGCAGTAGATGTTGTTGTTGTTGCTGTTGTTGTGTGATCCTCACGGCCGATGTGAGGCTGCGATCGTCACCGGCACCACGCTACGATCGTGCCTTTCGTTATTCTACGATCCTTGTTGGTCCGTTGGCCATCGACGGCGAGCATCATTTCGACTACGACAACAACAACGACGACGACGACAACAACAACAGCAGCAGCAACAGCAGCATTAACAACAACAACATCCACAATGCTTTATATTATGACCCACCTACGATGCCCTTACGTCGGTCGCTGTCATTGACTAGAGTAACCATGTCAGCAACTGCAGCAGCTTGGTAGCAACAATGGATGCTATTAAAAAAAAAAAACATCAAAACGATCATACCACATTGTTGGTGGTAAGCGAGTAGAACTTTTGCAGTTGTAGGGTGCGAGCGGTGATGAACGCGATTGTAACAGTTGTTGTTGTTGCTGCTGTTGTTGTTGTCGAGGGCGTTGTGATTTTTGTTGTTTCAAATATGACAATTGTTGCTCTACCTAATATTGTTATTGTTGGTGCGATTGCTACTCTGGCTGTTGTTGTAGTAATTAATTTTGTGTTGTTATTCTGCTTATATGGCTATCGTCAGGATTGCTTTTATTGGAGACCGTTTTTTACTGCTGCTGCTGTTGTTGTTGTTGCATTTCAGATGTCGTGTGCTCTTGTTCACACCGTGACCAGGCTGCGGCTACCCATTGTCGTCGCGCTGTGTAATCGGTATAACAATATACCGATTGTTGTTGTTGTTGTTATTACACTTTTTGTTACTGTTGACCAGAACGTTACTCTTGTCGTTGTTGTCGTTATTATTGTTGTTGTTGTTGTCGTTATTATTATTGTTGTTGTTGTTGCTGCTGCTGCTGTTGTTGTTGCTTTTGTTGTTTGTTGCTGTTGTTTTTGTTGCTATAGCTGCTTTTGTTGTTGTTGTTGCTATAGTTGTTGTTGTAGCTCGTATTCTTTGTCACAGTTGTAATTGTGAGCTTGTGCGATAGTTTTGTGATCCGTCCGCTGCCTGCTCATCGACCACTATCAACAGCGTATTGTTGCCAGCCACCACCGACCGGTTGCTGCGACGAAAAGGTTGTCGACGACAATGACGACAACACATCAATGCAGCAAAGCAGTAATCCGGCACCGGTAATCGTGCGCCGGTATTTTCTGCCGGTTACCTGTCACCATTGTTATCATCATCATCATCGTCGTCGACAACATTGTCATCATCACCATCATCATTACCATGCCCCGACCGTTTTTCGGCCCTCTATTAGGCCCTATCACTTTGGCCGTTGGTTGTAGGCGCGTTGTCGTTGTCAACTGAAATTGTGAAATTGAGCACTTTCGGCGCCTGTGTTTGTTCATGATAAGCACACAGCCACCCGATACAGCAGATACACAAAAACACACGTGCCACTCTCTCGCGTTCTCTTTCATGTTTTTATCGATCTCTCCATCTCTCTCGCTCTTCACCTCTTTCTCTCTCTCTCTCTCTCTCCATCTCTTCTATCTCGGCACATTCCACTCTACCAGCTTTTCTACCACGTTTTCTACCGCAACAACCGCAATGTTCGCTGATTAGGAACTTGTTGTGCTATCTATCGTATGAATGCGTACAACAACAATCGATAGAGTAGCGACAGGAGCGCAAATGAGCAGCGGACTGTGTGCTTGTGTTTTCTGTTCTATGCGTGCGAGAGAGAGAAAGAGAGAGAAAGTTGTTATGTGTAGGAATTTTGTTGGTGGATGCGGTTGGCGCGTCGGTATAGGTTCGCGTCGGTCGTGCATGGGTGTCTTGTCAGCCGTGTACGTGTGACTATGTGAACATGTGTTCATAGCTAGTTGGATCTGTGTGTATGTCGTGTGGGTCGATGGGCGCCATGTGTTTGTCCTTCGCATAGTGTAGATAGCATAAGTTTGTTTGCTGTTCTTGCTACTGCTGCTGCTGCTGAGAGATGCACTCTATTTATTGGGTTGTATCTCCGGTTGAAACTGAGATGAGCAAAACTGCAGCAACAACAACAACGTGAAGGCAGGCAGACAGTGGTTGGGTTGTTGTTGTTGTGATAGTAGTTCTACTGGTTGTTGTTGTTGTTGTGATAGTAGTTCTACTGGTTGTTGTTGTTTTTCTAGTGTTTGATGTTGTTGTTGGTGTTGTTACTGTTGTTGCTGTTCTTGATGAAAATATGTTGTTTTTGTTGCTGTAGGGTTTCGTCGCTGACGTCGCAATCAGCCTCGATGTTGTTGTTCCTGCATCGTTCCCCAACATCAAAGTCCCGTACACCAGCTCAGGACGAGTGAAGTCGCAACGAAGTCGTTGTCACGGCCGTAGGCAAGTTGAAAGTAGACGCACATCGCCAGCATAATCATCAGCTGTGATGTCGGTAGCAAGGCCTGAAGCAACTGTGGCAAGAATACTGGTAGATCGTTGTCGTCGTCGTCATCGTCGTCCGTTGCAATAGAAATTAATAAGGGCAACTGCTTCTACGCCAGCCGCGTAGAAAAAAGCTGCCGCTATAGCCGAGTCTGAGAGATGAGATGAGATCAGTTCAGATCAAACCAGCCCAGCCGCGTTGGCAGTAACCGTCTACGACAACTACGAGAAAGCAGCCACCTCACCTCGTACGCGCACTGTTGTTGGTGCCTCTGCTGCTGTTGTTGTGGTTGTTGTACACGGCCGGAGCTCGCACAAGAGTAGGGAGATAGCTAGTTCATACGTGTATTCGTGCAGTCACACTGTCGCAATCGTAGGTCGCCACGCGGCAGATCAGGCAGACGATAACAACAACAGCAACAGCAACAGCAACAACAGCAACAACAACAACAACAACAACAACAACAACAACAACAACAACAACAGCAGCAGCAACAACAACAACAACTACTACTACTAATACTACTACTACTACAATAACAACCCAAAGGCGAACAACGGGCCCGGCCGATGCCTGATGACTTTGGCCGCACTGCAGCTTATCCGGCGAGAGAACCGAGAAACGCCCGAACATCTTCACGACCACCAAACCTGAGAGCGCGTACTGCGAGCGTTTCGTACCTCTCGCAAAAACACACGCGGACGACGACTCGCGCACGATGACGGCGCACATATCGCCATCGCGCACCTAGGCGCCGAAAGTGTGAGCTATGCGAGTCGGTGATAGTAGCAGAGGAGGTTAGAGGGTAGACTACTACGAGCTTACTTTCTACCTTACGATTGCTTACGTAGACGCGAAGACTAGATAAAAGAAGAGAGCAGATAAGAGAAGAGAGAAGATAAGAGAAGAGAGCAGATAAGAGAAGAGAGAAGATAAGAGAAGATAGAAGATTAGAGACGAGAGAACGCATGAGAGGGGGCGAACAAAGGACTCAACAACACCTACCTCAGAGCACAGAGCAGTTCGTGGTCAAGCGTGGAGACGCGAAGGAGGTGTCGGCCATTCCAGTCGATGGTCGATGACGAGGGGGAACGAGGGGGTGATGACGAGGGAAAACGAGGGGGAAGAGGAGGTCGAAACAAGAAGTCTTCTTTCTTTTTTTTTTCTCTGTTCATCCTAGCACAGGAGCGATCTCACTTGAGTTTGCCCCTGATTCTTCTGCTTTGACGGTGCGACGAAAAGATGACACATCATTCAAAAGCAAGGCACATACGAGGCTATACTGACGAAGAAGTGGAAGAAGAAGAAGAAAAAGAAGAACTTCTTCTTTAACAAGGATTGCTGTTATGCAGGATTGCTGTTGTGCAGGATTGCTGTTATGCAGGAAAGACGGAGTCACGGAGACGAACACAAAACTAGCTACTAGAGAGAGAGAGAGAGAGAGCGAGCGAGACCACAGAAAGGGAGAGACCTCCTGCAGATATCGAACGATTGTGTAGCTCGTAGACGTTGTCCGCGGTTACCACCACCGCGGACGAGGCCTGAAGGGCACCTCGATCAGCTGCTACTGCCGCTGCCGCCGCTGCTGCTGGCGTGCGTTGCGGCAGGATTCGCGCGTACAGCTGCTTGTGATGGTAAACAGAGCAGCGTGCTTACCTTCCTCCTTATCTCTCTCCTTCTCTCTTTTCGTCTCTTCATTGTTGCCCTTTCCCGCTCTCGCCTCCTGGTGCCTCGATCTCCCCCTCTGTCTCTCTCTCTCTCTCGCTTTCGGGCCGCGCTGAGCTTGGACAGGAGCCCTCTATCGCTCTCTCTCTTTCTTGCTCTCGGGCCGCGCTGAGCCTGGACAGGCGCCCTCTATCGCTCTCTCTCTCTTGCTCTCGGGCCGCGCTGAGCTTGGACAGGCGCCCTCCCTCTCCCCCTCTCTCTCCTCTCTTGCTCTCGGGCCGCGCTGAGCTTGAACAGGCGCCAAGTCGAGGAGGTTGAGAGCAGTTGCTAGCAAAAGCAACGCGAACAAGCAGCTACCATTGCGCCTACGGTTGAACGAACGGTTGACGGGCACTGCGTCCGCCGATATATGCGCTCAATAGAGGGCGCCACTGGTATCGTGCACTCGGCAGCCCCCATTGTCGCGGCTAAGGCCGCAGCTGCAGTAGTCACCAATACTACTGCTCTATTAATGTTTCTTCCTCTTCCTCGATCTGCTAGATATATATATATATATATATATATATATACATATATATATATATATATACATATTTATATATATATACATATATATATATACATATATATATATATATATATATATATATATACATATTATATATATATACATATATATATATATATATATATATATATATATATATATATATATACATACTTGAGGAGAGGATAAAAGTTATGCTAACATGACCTTCTCCCTCTCTCATAGTAACCGTTTGTAAAATATGAGTGGAGCGACAATCGTTCCCGTTTGTCAAATATTTATACAATACTTTGGAGCAAGCAATTCTGTCTCCTGGCGAACGTGTCATCACATGTCCCCCCCCCTAGCAGGTGCTGCATCACGTCGTTGTATATCGAATGACACCATCTGATCACGCTAAAACGAATCGCGAGTCACCGGTCGAAAAATTTGGATTGTCCCTGCACGCTGAATTAACGTGTTTTGTGTAAGAGGGCCAGCGTTTTCTATCGTTCTCCCGTCGAACGACAATTGACAAAAATTCGTGTGGATAGCTAATTGCGTGGGGAAATTTTCTAGGCCGTAGGAAAGACCTAGCAGTGTAGATAGGAATACTGGCTGATTTCGATGCCCGACTAAACACGTTATTTAGAGCGGAGCGACGGAGCTGTCGGCTCACACTCAGGCCGCATGGCAGGACATAATGGGATGACGAGTCTTCATGATCGCATGGTCCTACACGATTGCGTGTGGTCTCAGGAGGAGACCCGATTGATCCATTTTGTAAACTGCTTCCCTTGTAACAGAAATCGATCATTTTGGCTAGCTTTGGGTTCGGAAGGGGCATTATACCCTTGGGATTTCCGCGCTATCTATCCCTCACTATTCAATAAAGCCTTAACTCTCTTCATAGCATGTATATATATATATATATATATATATATATACATATATGCAGATGAAATGTCTCTCAGAAAGATTTTAACAGCAATATAGAGAATTGTAGCTCTCGCTTTAGTAACTACTATTTTCAATAGAACATGATCTCGGAGAAATCTTGTTTTGGAGTGAAAGTGATGTTACTAAAATCCGGGACACTGATGTTGTTGTTGTTATTCGATATAGGACCACAGTGCAATTGCGTGACAACCAGTCCTCCTATACTGAAACTAAGCACATCGTCATGTTCGTGAGAAATTCTGCTTCCTCCGAAGGAAATAATATAAAGAAAATGCGACATGATCGTTAAAAAGAGCTTGCAAAAAAAATTAAGTTGTCCATTAACCTTCACACTCAACGCCATAAAATCATAACTATACGACCATTCAGAGCTCTTATTAACTTTCAACTAACACATTTAAATGTGCATTTCATGACGCTATGCAATCACGGCGAGCTGTAATTCCATCTCTATTACTATATGCACTCTTTCTCTATTACTCCGCAATCACTCGCCTTACACTACCATATATTTGGTATCAAAGTGCGCATTTGCTTGAACCTGTTAGTTCATAAGCGCAGTGAACAGTCGTAGGGTTATGATTTTGAGATATTCGACGTGAAAAACGACGATATATGCCTGGTTTTTTGCAAAGAAGGACTGGTTGTCTCGTAATTGCACATTTTGTGCTCCTATGTCGGGCAATAACACCAGTGTCACAAATTGTAGTAGTTTACCTCTTACGCCAAAACAAGACTTCTCAGAGATCATGTCCTATTTGAAAAATAAAAATACTTCTTTTAGCGAGCTCTACAATTCTTATTATTGATTTTCAAATTATCCGGTAACACCCTGTATATATATATATATATATATATATATATACAACGAGCAACTTAGAAAGGAGGAAGACGGCAGTAGAAAGAAAATATACGTCGACCAAACAGAAACGATATAGACAGATACAGCTTTACTTCGTAAGCGCTCTACTGGTTTCCCATTTATGAGCACGATCATTCTCTATTTGCCTACGCATATTCTGGCAGCTGCGTTGCCCGGTTAAAGTAGCTTCTCGTTTTGACTCGGGAATCTTTCGCCAACATTGCCGCGGCTGCCGCTGCCACAACCAGATTGGTCACGTCAATCCCATCCTCTAACCAAGTCTAATGTCCAGCGATACCAACGTTGTTTTCGTTCGAGATCCTGCCACTATCGCCAGCAAAGCAGAAATGGAATTGAATCACCGATTGATATTTACACATTTACTAACCAATTTTATATGTACACGCCATATATATATATATATATATATATATATATGATCAAAACGCTTTATTCAAGGTATTTGAGGCTGTGGGTAATTTTCCATGGACACAGGTTGTTTAAGATACGCTTGATTAATAAAAAGTTTGCTTTCCAGATATATATATATATATATATATATATATATATATATATATATATAGTACGTAATGGCATATATTACGCCAGGAGAGTACTATGTGTTTAATTTGGCTTGGTTCGCACAATGGAAATGTATATTTGAAAAACGTTTATACTCGTTCAGTCAGTCCCAACCTTGTGTATGTTATATGTACGATAACAGGTGAATCATTGCCTCTTTACGGATGCGTCCACGTGCGGCAGTATATACACACAGTACAACGAATTGAATATGTGGGAAGTTTTTATAAATCAGACTTTTGTATCAGCAACCGCTCATACACGACGTCGACGCCGAAAATGTTTATGGTTTAAGAGAGGCCGTAATCCACTTCAACAATTGTGATAGTGCGTGCGCAATTTCTGTTTACGATTCGAACATTGGTCGAAATTTATTGTTACATATCTAACATATTTTATGGCGTGGCTAGAACACAATTGATGCTGATCATCAACTAGCATAGCAACTAACTAACTAATCGAATCAACAATAACTATTAAATTAAATCAAACTATTCAATCTGCTAGTCTTTTATGCAGAACGATATTTCGTTGCTTTATTATCGAATGTCCAATGCTTCATGCCCGCCTTTACAATAGTCGTGTAGTTTCCAAATTCATTTACTGCTGTGAAGTTCTTCTGGCGGCCGTATTTGGAGAAACATATTGATGCAAGTGAAAAAGTTTAGTCTAAATTCCTTTACCGTGTTGCATTGAGACGTAGGGTAGAGCGAAGAAGACTCGACTTAACGCCTATAACAAAATGGCACTGAGAGCGGACTTTAAAATGTCTAAAAAAAAACGAATCTCTTACTCTAATAGCATTTCTATTTTTTAAATATTCGCAGCAATAATCTGCACAGTGCTCAAGCCAAATCGTCAAAAACAGTTGCACGACTTAACCGAATCACCAACATGCGGCGCATGGCAAGAAAGTTGAGAACCATGTACTCGTGACATAATTATATAAACTGTACCATTACATATATCACGAAATCTGTTATATGGAAAATTGTTCCTTATGCCTCTTTTATTGTACACTGTATGCATTGAGTATAGATTTGTGTGAATAACCATGCATATAATTATGTACTCCTCAAAAGCAATAAATGAGCATTTGGATTGGAATTGAATAACATCGAAAACGAACGCTCAATCGAATGTCATTAGTCAATAGTTTCAACCTTCCCCCGTCTAGGAGCAGGTTTTCGCAAGAGGACGCAGTTCAGGCAAACACCTGACTCGCTTATGAGGCCCGTATGGTGACGCCGTAGTACAGGGTCGCATCAACGTTTTCGTCCGTTAAATACGACACAGAAGCGCGTCGAGCATGTCGTCAGTACAGTGAAACTGTGGCATTTCGGGTTCAGTTACTACAGCTCGGCGTGAGCATTGCATTCGAGAACCTTACAAAAGCCCAACTGCCATGCACATGCTTTTCCCATATATGCGGTCGCTATATTCGCTAACGCATTCCGCACTTTCGTCGTGCATACGAAACACGCTGAGCGAAAGCAGCAGAAGGACAACCGAAGAATGACCTACGTGACTCCCCCGAAAGTCCGAATACGCGTCATTGGTTCACCTGCGCCTGAACCATCTGAATCTGCGCCTGAATCTCTGCCGGGAGCTTCTCTGCAACGACAATCATCAATACCACCCGCGTCCCCCCTCTAGAACTGGCCATCCTATGTAGCAGAATCACCGAATAGCCACAAACACGCTACGTTGGAGTAGTCGGAAAATTTCATCTGAGGGACAGATAGATGATAACAGAGACAGAAAGGATGGCAGCGCAATGTTCTACGATGAAAGCCCTGTTGTGGTCAATGCATTCAAATTGTATGCACATGTATGCATGCAAGCGAATTCAATTGTCTCGAAACGCGCTGCCGTAAGAAATACTCTGTGTACGAATTTTTGCATATACGCACTATGCTACAGCTTTAGTGTCACGTGGTCAGTTCAAATCATAGCTAATGTTAGACTTAAACCGACCACGTATTATATACGTGCATATATATATATTTTTTTTGGAACAAGGTCATTTATTTATTATACACACAATTACAATGGTATGTTGTTTCATACATTTACAAATATTTGCAAGGAGGATATAGTAATTTAAACCTACTACAGTTACCATTGTGTTGGTAAAAAGTTGCAGCCGGAATAAAATTACTTGTGTTTACGTCTATGCGATAGTCAATTTAGGAAAGACTAGTGTATCCATTATTAGCGGGGTAATAGGTGTGACTTTAAATTCTCCTTGAAGTTATTTAAGGATTTCAAACAACGCAAGCTAACCGGAAGAGTGTTTCACTCTCTGACAGCTTGCACGCCAAAAGTTCGCACGCATATATATATA
>QVRM01002920.1:217500-355487 GCA_003439945.1 Dermanyssus gallinae | reverse complement strand
CGTGAAGTCAGGATCAATCGAGTACCGAAGGTCTGCGCGGAAGGATCCGCCATGATCTCGTTTGCGAGGAGAAAGGTTATGTTGAAGACGTCTGATATCTCGCCGATGTTAGGATCGTAGTTGCGGAATGTCCAGATGACGACGAGCGAGCTGAAAATATTATTACCACACACACTTATGCATTCGTATACTGTCCTGCATATAACGTTTTTATTTAGTTATATGACAGGAAGAAACAATTCCCTGTCAACGCTTACTCCTACCAGTCTCTTATTCCTCCTAGCAACTTAGCTGAAACGGCCAGGCCCACCCTATTTTGTCAGCCGCGGTGCCCCCCCTGGAGACCGCGGCGCACAAACAACCCTGCACACATCACGGGAAGGGGGGAGCATTTTAAGAAAATTCTACGTGGGTGTGCTCCAGGCCGGAGAGCACTGAATCGGTCATAATGACAAGGCCCCCTATTGCGTTCTAATAACGCGAGAAGTTGCTGTAGTACCTCAGTGACGATTTCGGGTAAAACGTCGGCAAAGTGTGGATTCTTGGAGGTGAGGTACTTTTGGAGATTCGAAAGACTGTGCAGTGTGCCCTCGAGTTTTGACTTAACCTGTAAGGTAATTTCGATGGGGGGTCGTTACGCGTTAGGCGGCAGCTAACACTAGCGATGTACACCGACTTAAAGAGGACCGATTTGAGAAGTCGTCGCATTATCCTCACGGGCCCTACTTCTTGGGCTGGTTGTCTGTGACGTCGAGCTTTTTTAAATCAGGGCTGTTGGATTCTAACGCAGCCCCTGTTACAGAGCTCGTGCCCTCATCAGGCGTATTTAGTTACCCCAGAGGAATTCGTCTCAGAGGCAGTTCACTGTCCCCGCAACATGCCAGCCATTATAGTTTCTAACTGTGCAGGTCGCATCTACTTGGCTATTTTTACCACAATCTCACTTATATATAGCATTAGTCGGCCTGATTCCTAATAGTTAAAAAAACTACTAACAGTTAAAACAATATATTTAAGCACGCGATCGAGAATCCAAAAAAAGAAATTTGATTATGAGAAAATTGTGTGTTTATCCTTACCCATCCAACGGGTTTCTACGTCGCAGAAGCACTGCGATCGGTCCATCAAACACGTGTGGATAGTCACGCGGCCCTTTGCCTTTCGGAAGAATAATGTCCGGTTTGCAAAGTCGAATTTCGTAGTAGCGCTTTAAGCAGCGGAATGCCTGGCCAGAACGTACAGTAGTAAATTATTCGTGTCGGCTCTGTGTAAACAAAAAAATGGGTTATGAAAATGTCGTACCTACGCACTAGTAAGTGCGGCACACGTGACTGCATGCCCACTACGATACTAATATATATGATGTTACAGTAGCGTCACGGCTGAGTTAACCCTTTTCTCTAGTCTGGTGCTATCTATATATATTTTTTGGAAGAGATTCAATTAGAGTATAGGGATAAGTAAGTGCATGCTTTTACTTTTGAAACGTCGAATTTTCGGGTACGCAGAAACGCCATATAAAGTGCGTCCTCATTCTGAAAAAGATCAAAGTAATCATGCACAATTATTTTTCGTCTTACCGATACAATGCATGCTCTAGAAATCGTCAGTCAGATTATACGACATGTGTGGCCAACGCCTAGTAAATGTTTAACCAAATAATTTAACTCAAGTTGTATGTCGCGAATGTTAAAAAGCACATTAATCCTAAAGTAGATATCTCTGATAATGTATATATATTTTTTATTTTATTTCTATAATTTATTATTTATTATTATTTATTAATTATTATTTATATATATATATATATATATATATATATATATATAGGCGAGCACTGCCGAGTGTGCAAACGTATTGTAAATGATTAATAAATCATCACAATATTTTCTATATATATGTATATATATATATATATATATATATTTATATACAGGGTGCGTCAGTTAAATCCGGACTAAACGTCATCGCCCATTTCGCAATTTATGTCTAAAGAAAAACAGATATTTCGGTAATTTTTTTACGTGCCGTTAGGTACACTCCTGAGTAACATTTTTATTCAATGTAGCCACCACCAGCAGCAATTACACGTTCAATTCTGGCGCGAAAGCGCTGCAGGCCTTCTTCAAAGTTAGCGGATTGGGATTCTTGAACGACTCGACAATGGCTCTGCGTAGCGCTTCTGTATTTGCATGTCGAGACCTGTTAGTCTCTTGCTCAACAACGCCCCATACATAGAAGTCCAGGGGATTTAAGTCTGGACTGCTAGGGGGCCATATCGTTTTGTCCCAGAACGCCGTCATGTTGCCCCGTAGCCAATCCTGGACGAGATTACTGGTGTGGACGGGAGCGCCGTCTTGTTGAAAGACATATTGTCTTCCATTGGACACTCTATCAATCCATGGTTTTATCACGCTTCGCAGAACACGTAAATACACTTCCTTTGTTACGGTTTCGTTTCTGTCAAAAAAGTGTGGGGGCATCACGTCTCCTTCATTCGACACAACACTTAGGACGTGCACACTGGCAGGATGTTTGGTTCTATGCACGATTGGTACATCCTCAGGGTTCTTTGCGAGCCACCGGTCATTTTTCGGGTTTTTGGACAATGGTGAAGATTTTTTCGTCGCAGAAGAATCGAAGATGTCCCGCCATTTTGTGTCTCAAAAACGTGAGGATGAGATGGCAGCAAGTCATCCTCTTATTTTTCGCGGCCTGAGACAACATCTGTCTGACGTTAAACGTGTAAGACTTGTAGCGCAGTTCTTCGTTGATAATCCGACGCATAGAACAATCACTCATATTGACTTTGATTGCTAAACGGCGCATCGATAGACTTGGATCCTTAAAAACGCAGTTTTGCACCATTTTGATCACTTTTGGCGTCCTCACTTCTCGTCGGCGGTTGTGAATCTTCCTTTCAGGTGTTGCACTACCTAGCCCTGTCTCTTCTGCATCTCTGTAGCGTCGGGCAATGTCGTAAACCGTTGCTCTTTTAAATCCAGTGATGTTGACGATTTCGGCTGGCCGATGTCCGGCACAAAGCAATTGGATAACGGTTGTTCTTCGGTCATATTCTGGACCCAGGTTGCGGCGGCCGTCCATGATGACAATGCGTTTTTGTTCTATTGTGAGTGGGCTGTCTGCTAACGCAAACCGATCTGAATTAACGCCTATATATATATATATATATATATATATATATATATATATATATATATATATATATATATATATATGTATATATATACAGGTAGTTCAATAAGTTCTTAGAATGAGCTTTTTAGAATTCGAATTTTGGCACGCTTTCACCGCTAATAGGAACTGAAACTTTTCGACTGCTAGCACTCAATATATTATGGTGATTGGCCGTTGCGATTTCGTTTGATAGCTTTTCCCGTGCAACGTATCGGCGTGATTTTTAAAAATTGAGAAAAAAGAGTTTCGAGTGGTTATCAAGCATTTTTATTTCAAAGGTTGGAATGCGACCCAAGTAAAAATTCAGTTAGACGAGACGTACAGTGACGCTGCGCCATGTCTTGCCACTGTTTCCAACTGGATTAATGTGTTAAAAAGAGGTCGCAGGAGCACCGAGGATAAACTACGTCCAGGAGGCCAAAAAACGGCAACTGATGAGGAAAACGTAGAGAAAGTGCGAAAAATTCTTGGCACAGATAAGCGAATGAACATTAAGGAAATAGCGGAGGCATTAGGGATTAGTTTAGGCAGTGTGCATTTTATCCTACACGAAAACTTGAAGATGAAAGAGCTTAGAGCAAAATGGCTGCCGCATTTGCTCAACCAAGGCCAAAAAGACGCGCCTGTTTTGGTTTTACAGCGAAATTTGGCCAAGATGTCGAACAATCTGTCGGACTTTTGGTGCAGATTCATGACCGTCGATGAAAGCCGGGTTTATGACTACACTCCCGAGACCCAAGAAGCATTTTGCCAATGGTGTGCACCTGATGAAGGACCTCCGAAGAGGGTGCGGACAACGGCATTGACCGGAAAGGTGATGGCTACAGTTTTTTAAGACCAACGTAGAATAATGCTGGTCGACTACCTTGAGAGCTGTAAAACGATCACAGGAGAATATTATGCAAGACTGTTGGACTGCCGTTAGCAAGAACTCATCGTGAAACGGCCCGCTTTGCAGAAGAAGGTTGTCCCGTTTCACCAGGGCAATGCTCCTGCACACAAGTCCCGGCAAGCATCGGCAAAACTGGCCCAACTGAGGTTCGAACTTATTGAACAACCCTCCTATTCTCCAGACCTGGCCCCCTCTGATTATTTTCTCTTCGGACATTTGAAGAATAGTCTCGGTGGAAAGCGTTTTTCCAGCAATGAAGAGGTTAAGGCTGCTGTCAATGCCTATTTTCAGTCTAACGACGCGGAATTCTACTCAAGAGGTATGAAAGCTCTGAAATCTCGGTGGGAAAAGTGTATTGAACTTCTCGGGAAGTATATCGAATAAGAAAAATTTAAAAACATGATTTGGAAAATTCTCGGTTTTCATTCTAAGAACTCATTGGACTACCTGTATATACATATATATAAAAAATATATCCCTTGTCACGGGTAAAGAAAGCGATCGAGCAAAGGACATTGGCGTCACGTCGATCGCCTATATCAGTCCTCGCAACTACATCTGTAGAATATTGATATACGTCCTGCTACTATTTTTATTATTAGTACTATAGACATTTTAACAAAAATAGGTTTGTTGCTATGAATTGCGATAAAACGTAAAATGCACTTACTGGTGGATTAAATTTGGGATTCTCTTTCTGAAACTGGGTAATCATCTGCTTGAACTGCTGAAGCTTCTCCGACCGTAGCTGAGGGTCGTCGTTCAGCTCCTTGAGAGCTTTCTCCTCCCATGGCCATGACTCGGCCTGTATGATGTCCATAATATCGAGGCTATACATTTCTGAAGATCAAAACGAAAAAGGTTACTTTTAGTTAAGTCATCTGGCCGGCATCAGTCGTGACTCGATACATATATATATATACGTTGATATAATATTTATAAATATATACACTCATATTAATTCAACATAAAAAAAAAACAGTATAACACGAAATTAAGGCATTATCTACAAACCTTATGAATAGAGTTCAATTAAACGGGTATGAGTGCGCATTTTGTCAAACATATATATATATAACATTTAATATTTTTATAGGTAGGGTACATTGCATGATTAGTCCACCACTGCTGGGTAATGCGGGACTTCCGATACAGACAGGCTCCACGACCTACTCACTAAACCTTGCCCCTGAAGCCCAATTCCTTGAAAATATTATTCAATGCTCGTCATCATCCCGACATAGATGCGCTCTTCATCATCGTTCAAGCAAAGTAGGTTCGAATGTTAGCAACCACCGACTTCAACCATTCGAGTGGTGGAAGCCCGGACGCTGTGTTGCTCAAAATCAAACCGCGCACTACCGACTGTTCGGAACATTTAGAACGACGACGGCAAATTGATCAGGAATTTGCGCTATCTCTTTGTTGTCGCCAATCCGATAAGAAATGACATTCCAAAAAAGAAAAGGCGCCTTCCGATCATTGCAGCGCACTAAATACAGTGTCGTAGGGTATCCGCCGCGTAGATCCGGTAAATTTCCAGCAGCAGCAGCAGAGATGCCTTTGCTAAACCACCAAATACCAACCCGCCTCTGCCGTCGCGCACATGTTTCACCCAAAAGAGACATATGTCTGTGTATGGGTCGTTCAATCAGGCAATACAACAACAACACGCCTGTGCAAGAACGTGTATTCTCATTTCGGCGGAGAGCAACAAAGCGTATCTCAAAAATGCCTTCTTTGTTTCAGTAATTTCCGCTGTTTCTGCATCTGTTAACCTTGAAATTGTAGGTATCTACAATGTTCGTGGTTTTCTTCTTATTGTACATTAACGACTCAGAAGCAGAGCAACGTCCGTCACACCCACACCGACCCGTCTGCCCGGGGGCCATCCACACCGACCGGTCTTCTCGGGGGCGCAACGCCGGGGGCCATCCACACCAACCGGTCTTCTCGGGGGCGCAACCCCGGGAGCACAGTAGCGACGTCGACAAATTCCAGTGGCGTCCTCTCTGCCACCCTCAAGGAACAACGAAGGCGTGAGACGACAAGCAGAGCAAACAACACGCGAAAATAGAGGGCTTTCGTGACGGAGGAGTCACGGTCGCCACTAGAAAAGAAATCCGAGTAGATTAGGTAAGCCGTGACAAGACCGTACGCTGAGACCAAATGCTACATTTTATAAGTAAGTGTCGAATCACTTAGAAGAGCACGATCGATTGTGATACGCTTAGCACACTTGTTGGCAGACTTAGAGCGCATTGCCAGACCGTGCCAGACCGCATAGTCAGTGGTGTATACAGTCATAGGAATATCCTCTTCCATTCCACCTGGAGGAAGGGAGACGTTTAGGTACGGGCTCACTACTATACAGCGTCACTGTCCGCTGTACCGTGTTGAATCATACCATGCCTCCCTTTATCCCTCACACTGCAGACACCACAAACTTCCGGTTTCTAGTAATCCCATACTCACTCGTCGGCCAACTCGGACATGCGAATTTCGGCTGGTTGACAGTTTTTAAGCGACTATCTCTAGTCTGCGCAATATACAAAAATTGCTAGAAAGCTGTCAACTAAGCAGGAAACGATCTATCTGCAAAGCAACTATTAGCCTCCAGCCGTATCATCACACTTGTTTAATTTCAACAGGCGATACACGTATAGTGATAATTTAAGTTTATTTTGCAGATTTGGAAAAAATACATATTTACCGCTCTCCACCAAATTGGGTTACCTTCAAACGGTCTAATCGAAGAGCGAAATTACATAAAACGAAAGCTCAAATCAGGTAAGGGCAGCCGTAATTGGGCTGGCGCGGCCTGCTATCATTCAACACAGCATTAGCAAAAATGTCCACGATGTATTATAATGCATATGTCTGTGTTTGGGTCATTCAATCAGGCAAGACAGCAACACGACTGTGCGAGAACGCGTATTTTCATTTCGGCGGAAAGCAACAAATCGTATCCAAAAAAAATGCCCTCTTTGTTTCAGTAATTTCCGCTGTTTCTGCAACTGTTTCACTTCGAAATTGTAAGTATAATATTTACAATGTTCGTGGTTTTCTTCTTCGAAGACTGCCCGTGTAATATATTCGACTTCGTTGGTTGATCGCCAGTTAAATTGCCATCTTAGGAAGGAAACATATGAAAGTACTCATAGAAGGGGATATAAAAATTCTGATAGGAAAAAAATTGTAAATTAAAATTAAAATTCACAATTAAATATAATGTGGCGAGGAGCCCCCCCTACACAGTACACATGCGCGAGTAACACTGCACTTCATCGTATCGAACACATCTCCAGCCACGCATTACAATGGCGTGTATTGTACAATGCAAGCCAAAACCACAGCGTTGTCATCCACGCTTGGACTAATTAGCGAGGAATGACCGGCAGAACAATTAAAATTCTTTGACACTCACGAATCCCACAGTTAAACAGCAAAACCCATAAGTCATGATGTAAGGCTTCTGATTATTCCCCTTTTGAGTGATAGCACGACGCGATGTCTCTCACTGCATAATAAATAGATGGATTGATAGGAGGTCGAATGCGCAGTTCAATTCAACCTTATGATCTGCCTTAATGACAGCATAAAATAAAACAACGTGACAATTTAATACGTCATTACAACTATATGCCACGGGGCCCACGTTTCCTACAGCGCTACGCAGAAGTGCTGTTAGCACCATATAATTAAGTCAATTAACACGCTAAAAATATTTGCACATCAAACGTAACTTACACAACTAGATTACGAACGAAGAAATGCATTACTATTATTTGCACGCTTCTAATATTCTGTTGTGCCTTTAAAGCTTTACCAACTGTAAGATGAATTGCATCAAAACTGTTTGGATCTCCTCCGTCGTCGAATACAGTCATCGGGTAAAAAGCAAACGCAGGTGGGACGATATGAGTCAATTTCAACAGATTGCTATTTTTGCTAAGTAAATGGTTCGTCGAAGTCAAGAAAAGGGGGCTGCAAATATCCAAATGTCATGCTGATGCGCTGTAATCCTGCCAAAGGTGAGCAAATGGCGGCGCAACCAACGTAATATCACAACATCAGGAAGGATCCCTTTGCGCGGGGCAATGAATGTTTTTTTTTTTTTTTTTTTTTTTTTTTTTTTTTTTCTTCAGTTCCGGTCTGGCAGTCGTCGAGTGCGGTCACGCGCTCCGCCTGCTACGATTTGCAAGGAATTTTCGTCGGTTTCTCGCGATTCCCATAGACGTCTGTGTTATACTCGACATCAGTGGTGCAATTGTGACGGACTTTTGGATACTTCTCGTGGACTTTGGTGTGTGATAGTGCTTGAAGAGCCTCGCAAGGCGCGTCCGCCCACCTCAACGGCCTACAGCTAAGTGAATCTCTGTTGTTCTTTGGTTCTCTGCGGATTCCGCCGCCAGGCGTCGCCGCCACTCCCAGGGTGCGGCAGCCTGCCAGCGCGTGTCCGTTTAGCTCGGCGGTTGACGCTCAACTGAGCGGAGAACAGATCGAGCGAGGTCCGGTTGTGGCCACCAGGGGGCGTGCGGGTCACGTCAGTAGGGAGAGGATCGCGTAGACGACCCACACCCCGAACCGCGTGACTGTGCGACCACTGGGGCAGGAGCTGGATACTGCGCCGGTTCTGCCACCAGGGGGCGCTCGAGGCTCGGGCAGGAGGTGGCGGCGGGTCCCAGTGACCACCCTACCAGATCCTGGTCTCGTAGGTCAAGCCGGCTACAAGCTGGAGCCGGTGGCACCTCGCCACCTCTCCATAGCAACGTCCCTCCTTATATAGGCAACCTGCGCAGCCTCCCTGCACCGCAGGGAACGAGTGCACGTCTTTCCCAAACTTGGGAGGTTACCCCGGCAGGAGGGTCGGAAGTTCGTGCTCTGCCCAACTCCACCCACCCTCGCCGCGGAGGTGTATAACAATCTGAGCAGACTTCCGTCCCCCCCCAGGGGTCCACGCTGGAAAAGGGTCCTGCGCCAACGTATTAGAGAGAGCGGCCTCCAAGTGCCGCTCCCTCCCCGAGAATAGAACTTGGATATATCCGGACCGGTTGGTGGTACGGAGCTGGGACTTGGTGGACACATACGGTTCCCTCTTCTCTACCGTCCGATCACCCCCCCCCCCCCCCTCCCCCACGCCCCCTGCAGTCCACTCAGGAGTGCGGCGTCGGGAGCGGGCGCGGAGGAGATGCTCGGCGGCCGCAGCCCCCCCCCGGGGCTTGCCGGATCGGCCAAACCGACACAAGAGGAGGCAGCAGGAACGTCGGATGCGCCACTATCGACCCCTGTGACCGAGAGAGGAAGCATCTTCCAACCCCGGAAGATGCTACAGCGGTCACCGATCGCTAGTGCGATCACAGCGGACGCGGGGAACGAGGCCCAGCCTCTCTCCCACACTAAGGACTCGGCGAACGAGACTAGTGCTGCACACGAGCACAGCCACTCAACGAGTGAGCTTACCGGAGAAGCAGGGGAAGGTGAAGAAGTGAGCCCAGTTTTCAGGGCCATAGACCCGATCGCCTGCTACATCAACGAAATGGAGGCCTATACACAGACCAGGGATAAGCGTGACCACCTCGTCAAGGTGGACAAGAAGCTGAAATCACTCATAGAAGGGGCAGCGAAAAGCCTGAGGGTTGCCCGGCTGAAGGAAAAGGAACGCCTGCTGGCAGAACCCAGCCCAACGTCTACCGGCGCGCCGGAGCAATGCCTTTGTCGCCAGGCCGACCAAAAAGCTAAAGTGGAATCGGGATGCCAGACGGAGCGCGCGGTCAAAACGCGGTCTACCGGCTGCCAGACTGACAACACAGACGCAGACGCGACGCTCAGCAAAGCCGAGCTAGAAAGGTTTGTTACCGAAGGCGGCTCTATGGAAGGTCTCAAAAAGATCACAGAAATGGAGTGGACAGCCGACCTGTTTCGCAACACGTCGATTGCCACCGGCAGCATAACAAGGGACTGCCCCGTGCGGATCCTCATTGTCCGGGAGGCAAATCGCAGCGACGAGGCGATCTGGAACGTCATGGGTGCGCAGTTCAGCAAGCTGAGGACCGACGCAGCCCGAACCTTCACCAACAGGGTAGCAACACGCTGCATCGAGGAGAAGGGAGAGCAGGGAGAGGAGCCAGTGACCCGGTCCCTGGTCACCCTACGTCTTCCCAAGGAAGAGGACGACGCGATAGGTGAGACGGAGAAGATCTTCGAGGCGCTGCAGGCGGCCGCCCAGCAGCGGTCGGCATCGGACACGGACCCCATTCCGTGCTACGTGACCGACCCTGTGAGGTCACAGAGGCTTCTTGAGGTCTGCGCCCGCAAGGCCGACATCAAGGTGGCCCTTTACACGTCCAAGGCGACGCGGAAGAGGGCAAACCGCGAGAAGAGGGGAACCGATAAGGCGACGACGAGAAGTAACCAACAGAATACAGCTCCGAAGCGCCCCGCGTGGAGCACCATCGTGCTGAGGAAGGGCGAGGGGACCCCCGGCGTCGACATAAGCGGCGTGCAGCAAAAGGCACGTCCTGATGCACACAACGTCACAGTGCAACGGCTCACCCAACTTAGAAACGGAGACGTGGTACTGAAGGTAGCGGAAAAGGAGGCCGGGGGAACCCGTTCCTTCCTAGAAGCCCTACAGACGGAGGGGGGAGCCTCAGCCAAGATAACGGCGGACGCGGCCGAGGTCAAAATGATCGTACGCAACCTCCCTACAGGCACTACAGCAGAAGACATCAGAAACGCGCTGACGAACGTCTCCGCAGCGGCCGGAAATTTCACCTTGGAGCCTCCGGTCGCGAGCGCCTATGGCCTCGTCTCGGCCATCGTGAGGTTCCGCTCACGTGAAGCAGCGGCCCCCCTTGTGGCGGCGGGTCGTCTCCAGGTAGGCTGGAGCACCTACCCGATTAACAACTGGGTCTCGGTGCCCTGCTGCCTGCGGTGCCAACGCGTCGGACACTCGGCGCGGGACTGCACGTTCGAGCGATGCGAAGGCAAGCGTTGCCACCGCTGCGGCGACCTCGGCCACGTGGCCAATGGGTGCTCAAACGCCCCCAGGTGCTACAACTGCACCGGAGCGCACGCAGCCAACTCGACGGCATGCCCGACCTACCGGCAGAAGATCAGGGACTCCAACGATGGCGCTCCACGCTCCCGACTGGCGACAGCGAAAGCGGTGTCTCAGACCCCCATCCTGGTCGAGTCAGACACGGATGAGAACCACATGTCGGCCGCGGATGAAGAATCCGCTGCCGGAGGCTTTTCCAACGCTCTCCGCTCCGGAGACAAGCGAAGGCAAAAGAGGCGCCGGAGCCCCGGCAACTCACCCCTAAACCTGAACGTCAAGACTGCGGTTAAGGCCCAGAGGGTTGAGCACACCAGCCCCCCAAAGCATAATGCTTAAAGTCCTCCAGCTGAACTGTAACCGAAGCCGCGCGCCGCACTCCCTGCTCGAAGAAATCGCGACCAGACGCGGGGCGGACTTGCTCCTATTGAGCGAACCAAACCGCAATCTGGCGCGATCGAAAGTCGCATGGGTGACAGATGCGGATGCCGACACGGCCATCATCGACTGCACCGGAATCATCACTAGACACGGAAGCGGGAAGGGATTCTCATGGGCGGAGGTGGGCAAGGCGGGCAGGTTTTACTCCTGCTACGCAAGCCCAAACGCCCCCATCGAGAAACTGGAGGCCTTTCTGAGCGAGCTGCGAAGCTCGATCAGGGGGGCCGTAAACCTCCCGGTGTACGTGTGCGGAGACTTTAACGCAGCTAGCACGGAGTGGGGTTCGACGGTGATCGACGGAAGGGGCCACAAACTCCTCGAGTGGATGGCCGAGCTGGACCTCACGACAGTGAACGACGGCGTTGAGCCGACATTCGTAGGGACGCGAGGTTCCTCTTTTGTCGATCTTACAATGGCTCAGACCACGCAAGCGACACGGATCAGCGGGTGGCAAGTGCTAACCAACGAGATCACTCTGTCGGACCATCAAACGATCGAGTTTTACGTGGACGCACCCCTGCCACCCCGACCCCGCCCCCGGGATAAACTACGTTTTCAGGGGCGCGTTTCGACGATTGAGGCCATACGGACCGAGCTCGCTCGTTCAGGCGCCCCCGCTGACGCCGAGGGACTGCAACGGCTCCTGGAGTCGGCCTGCGCAACTGCCAGGGTCCACCCAAAACGGCGCCACCAGGTGTCCCCGAAACACTGGTGGACGGAAGAGATCGCCGGAAGGAGAAGGGACTGCCTCCGAGCCCGCCGCGAGGTCAAGACGCTACGTTCGCTAGTGGGGGATAACGATGACCGGATGGCGAGAGCTGTCGGGGAGCTCCGGAAGTGCCGTGCCTTGCTACGGCGAGAAATCGCCAAAAGTAGGGAACGCGCATGGAAAGAGTTCCTGGATAGCGTGGAACAAGACACATGGGGCAAGCCGTACAAGCTCGTTCGGGGGAAAATCAAGGGAAGGTGCGAGACAACGTTAACTACCGACGAAAGGAAAGCAGCCCTCGAGCAACTATTCCCGAGGCAGCCCGAATTTGATCGAACCCCGTACGAGCGACCTCTGACTCCCGACGAGGAAGCACCCCCGGTAACACGCGCCGAGATCATCCTGGCTGCTGAGAGAATAAAACCTGGCAAGGCTCCTGGCGAAGATGGGGTGCCACCGGCGGCCACCAGGGTGCTCCTAAAGGAATTCCCTGACATGGTTGGCGAGGTGTTCACGGGGCTGATTCGGAGAGGAGCCTTCCCGACGTCGTGGAAACGCGCCGAGGTGGTGTTGCTGCCGAAAGGCAATGGGTCGTTCCGGCCCATCTGCTTACTAGGCACACTCGCGAAGGCCTTTGAAGCGGTGATCGAGGCACGGCTACGGAGGCACGCCGAGGAATTTGGACTCCTGTCGGATGGGCAGTTTGGCTTCCGGAAAAACCGGTCTGTCCTATCTCCTATCCACAGGGTCCTGTCCAAGGCGGAAACCCTCCGGAAAGCAACGCGTAAAACCCGGGAACTGTATCTGGTCATACTACTCGACGTACGTAACGCGTTCAACTCCCTTCCATGGAAGGTGATTCTGCGAACGCTGAGAGCCAGGAGAGTCCCACAGTACCTGACCAGGATGATCTCGGACTACCTAAAGGAGAGGGACCTAACCAGCGCCGGGACAGAGCTAACTATGACGGCGGGGGTGCCACAGGGATCGATCCTTGGTCCACTGCTGTGGAATCTGGCGTACGACGGAGTTCTGCGGCTCAGAGACCTCCCCCCCGGAGTTGACCTGCTGGCCTATGCAGACGACGTTGCGGTGACAGTCCAAGCGCGAAGTCCTGGCGAACTGGAAACCAAGGCTAACCTGGCCCTGTGGGAAATTTCGCTGTGGATGAGGCAAAACGGGCTCGAACTTGCCCCGGAGAAGACGGAGGCCGCCCTCCTCGTCGGCAAAAAAGCCTGCCGCGACCTAGATATCCGACTTGATGGTACGGCGATAAAGACGTCCAAAGTTGTACGATACCTTGGCATGCACCTGGACCGTGGACTGCGAGGGTCGCCTCATATACGGATCGCGGCGGCGAAAACGACGAAGGCTGCCGGACAGCTAGCCAGGATCATGCCTAACATTCGAGGACCCAAGGAGGGCAAGCGCCGCCTGCTGGCAAGCGTCGGCGAATCAATCATGCTTTTTGGAGCACCGGTCTGGGCGGAATCTACGCTCCGGACCGAGTGCAATAGAAACACAATGATGAAGGCCCAGCGCATACTTGCTCTCCGGACGGTCCAGGCCTACCGGGACGTTAACGGAGAGGCGGCGTGTGTCCTTGCGGGCACAACCCCGTGGGACCTCAAGGCCGAGGAGAGGAGAAGGAAATGGGCGGACCCGACACTCGCCGCAGAGCAGCAGAAGGCCGAAACATTGCTCGCGTGGCAGGCCCGGTGGGACGCGGTAGTCGGAAACCGACCCGGCGCCTCCACACGCGAAATCATTCCGGACATAGGAGAATGGATCAACAGACCAGGTGGCGGCACGACGTACTTTATGACGCAGTTCCTGACTGGCCACGGCGACTTCAAACAGTACCTGGCCAGGTTTAAGGATATTGCTGAAAGCTGTACACTGTGCCCCGCCTGCGACGTGGACTCCCCACTGCACACCCTGCTACTATGCAGTGCGCTGCAGGACGTCCGAGCGGAGCGGATGGATCAACAACTAGCCCGAGAGCTCGGCGCACACGGAATGAGAGGCTTCGTCAGGTATATCTGCGCGTCGGAGGAGCACTGGCACAAAGGAGCCCAGCTTGCGGAAGAGCTGCTGAAACGCAAGGACCACCTGGAGCGGGCAAGGATCGCCCGGCTGGCCGCCACGGCGGCCCAGCAAACCTGAGGACCAACCGCGGGATAAGACAAGGTTGGCGATAAGCGCCGACTGCTGGTCCCTGCAAGGGTGCTATTCGAAGTAATATTCAACTTTAGTACGGAATGGCACCCCCAAGATACTTACCGGTTGGGGGTTTAGTCAGTAAGAATCTGACACTACCGCGGCGAATACCAACGTATCGCCCGGTGTCTTATGCAAGATTTACCTTCAACCTCAGGTTATAAAAAAAAAAAAAAAAAAAAAAAAAAAAAAATGAATGTTTTTCTGTATGTTCGTTCAGCAAAGTACGAAAGTTTGTCAGAGGCTGCGCGCAGTCATTAAGAGACACCTCTTGCATACCGCCTGTATACTAGTAAATGGAAATAATTGTATATATATATTGTATGTATATATATTGTATATATATATATATATATATATATTCTCAACGTTTCACCGCGTACAACAAAACCGTAAAAAGGTCCAAAAACAGCAACGGAAGACAAACCGCGGCTCCTGTAAAGTCTGCGATTGATCCTAGCTCAAATATAACATATACACCGCTAGAGGAGGCGTTGAACGTAGATGACAAGTCCTGTATGGCATCCGGCACTACTACCTCGCACTTACCAAAAAGTCTGCTCTGTGGACAGTTCGAGATTTACCTCAGAGCGAAAACGAGATCTTTCTGGCTTAGGCCGGCTAAGGACCGGTCTTCTTTGTTTTCGAGACTCTTCACAGATGTAGATAGAGATATGGGTCATTTGTGATGACCCTCTACTAATGTCGTAGAGCTCGCAATAGCCTGGATCTATATTTGGTGCAGAGCTAGGCTTGACAACGTACTATCGTAGGGATAGTGACTGGACTGCATTTTTGCACGATAAGGAGTAACGACGTCTCTTCAGCGAAGTTCTTCCCAACGCCCCAATAGGTACACTTTTCTATTAAAAAATTATATATATATATATATATATATATATATATACAAAAATTAACCACTGTCGTTTAATGAATATATATATATATTCACAGATATTTTCTGGTTCTTATATAAGTTGCAGGGAAAGCGGTTTACGTATGCGGAACATAAACCACTATCGTTTAGAGAATATATATACAGGTAGTTCCATACGTTCTTAGAATAAAAACCGAGAATTTTCCAAATCATGTTTTTAAATTTTTCTTATTCGATATACTCCCCGAGAAGCTCAATACACTTTTCCCACCGAGATTTCAGAGCTTTCATACCTCTTGAGTAGAATTACGCGTCGTTAGACTAAAAATAGGCATTGACAACAACCTCTTCATTGCTGGAAAAACGCTTTCCACCGAGACTATTCTTCAAATGTCCGAAGAGGAAATAATCAGAGGGGGCCAGGTCTGGAGAATAGGAGGGTTGTTCAATAAGTTCGAACCTCAGTTGGGCCAGTTTTGCCGATGCTTGCCGGGACTTGTGTGCAGGAGCATTGCCCTGGTGAAACGGGACAACCTTCTTCTGCAAAGGTAGTCCAACAGTCTTGCATAATATTCTCCTGTGATCGTTTTACAGCTCTCAAGGTAGTCGACCAGCATTATTCTACGTTGGTCTTTAAAAACTGTAGCCATCACCTTTCCGGTCAATGCCGTTGTCCGCACCCTCTTCGGAGGTCCTTCATCAGGTGCACACCATTGGCAAGATGCTTCTTGGGTCTCGGGAGTGTAGTGATGAACCCGGCTTTCATCGACGGTCATGAATCTGCACCAAAAATCCGACAGATTATTCGACATCTTGGCCAATTTTCGCTGTAAAGCCAACACAGGCGCGTATTTTTGGCCTTGGTTGAGCAAATGCGGCAGCCATTTTGCTCTAAGCTCTTTCATCTTCAAGTTTTCGTGTAGGATAAAATGCACCATGCCTAAACTAATCCCTAATGCCTCCACTATTTCCTTAATGTTCATTCGCTTATCTGTGCCAAGAATTTTTCGCACTTTCTCTACGTTTTCCTCATCAGTTGCCGTTTTTTGGCCTCCTGGACGTAGTTCATCCTCGGTGCTCCTGCGACCTCTTTTTAACACATTAATCTAGTTGGAAACATTGGCAAAACATGGCGCAGAGTCACTGTACGTCTCGTCTAACTCAATTTTTACTTGGGTCGCATTCCAACCTTTGAAATAAAAATGCTTGATAACCACTCGAAACTCTTTTTTCTCCATTTTTAAAAATCACGCCGATACGTTGCACGGGAAAAGCTATCAAACGAAATCGCAACGGCCAATCACCATAATATTTTGAGTGCTAGCAGTCGAAAAGTTGCAGTTCCTATTAGCGGTGAAAGCGTGCCAAAATTCGAATTCTAAAAAGCTCATTCTAAGAACTTATTGAACTACCTGTATATATATATATATATATATTCTTTAAACGATAGTGGTTTATTTTCCGCATACGTAAACCGCTTTCCCTGCAACTTATGTAACAACCAGAAAATCTCTGTGAATACTGTATATAACTGACGCCCATACTTTTGGCTCGCATATACACTTGTTCGAAAGCGCATACTTTGTTTGGTATAGCGCCAGCATTAGTATACCTGTTGTTGTGTCGTGAGTCGCGGTACTCTCTCTCCACGTTCACTAACGGCCTTGTTGCTGCCGTCCTCGAAGCGCTTTGCGCGCTCGTATCGAGCTGTTTTTAGCAGCAAATGGTGATCGTCGTCGGCGACGGCTTATCGGGTCGATTGTGCGGGGCTTGACCTTGAGACTGGCAGTGACATTGATCTCCGTTTTCACAAATAGTTCAGTGTGTAGTAAGTAGCTCTTGTTATTGGTATAGTCGTCGTTGTTATTGTTGTTTTTGTTGCAGCTGTTGTTGTTGCAACTGTTGTTATTGTAGTTGTAGCTGTTGTTGTTGTTGTTGTAGTTGTAGCTGTTGTTGTTGTTGTTGTTGTTGTAGTTGTAGCTGTTGTTGTTGTTGTAGTTGTAGCTGTTGTTGTTGTAGTTGTAGCTGTTGTTGTTGTACTTGCAACTGTTGTTGTTGTTGTAGTAGTTGCAACTGTTGTTGTTGTAGTTGCAACTGTTGTTGTTGTTGTAGTTGCAACTGTTGTTGTTGTAGTTGCAACTGTTGTTGTTGTAGTTGCACCTGTCGCCCACCGTGTGGATACAGGCAGTGCGCTCGATACCAGCCACTGTATCAGGCGTTCACACGCGCATTAAACACGCCGCCACACTGTCGTCTCACATTCGAGTGTCTCAATTCCGTACAGTCAGTTGCGTTCGTACTCGAACGGAAAGTTGGTGCCCGCTGCAGATTCTTCACTGCTGAACAGGTCTTAATCGTGAAAACATACTCATGATACACATAGTTATGATGATGATGATGATGTGATATTATTATGATGATGATGATGATTATGATGCCACCGCCACCGGCGACGACGACGACGAAGTCACGTTACGACGTGCCGACAATCTGTGCAAGGTGCTGGTGGCAAGTGTCGCGCCGGGAGAGTCGCGGGTCGGGAAGGGGAGCGATATGCACGTACATACACACAGATGCAGCAGGCATGCGGCGGAGATCCATGCACAACTTTTCCACCTGGCAGAAAAATGCCTGTGAACGTACGTTCCAGCAAACGGATGGCGCACAAGAGACAAATGACACACTTTTATATATACACATATATATATATATATATATATATATATATATATATACACATATATATATATATATATATATATATATATATATATACACATATATATATATATATATATATATCATATGGTTATTATAAAGTTCACTTTGCTCTTATGTTGACCAGCCGGCTACCTACACAATACGATGTACCGAAAACACGTTACACGGTCCGGCTGTCGGCACGTTCGCCCGCTGTCATCGTTGTTGCTGCTGTTGCGGCGCTGGCGTACCCTTCCCCTTTGGGCACTCTCACTCTCACAACACAAACTCGTAAACACACGTTCGACAAAGACGCACAGATACAAACTGACTGTCTAGTTATTAGCTGACTAGTTGATCGTCTGCCTAGCTGCCCGGCTGCCTGTCTGACCAACGAGCCACCAACAACTGAGCCAAGCATCAGCAATATACTCGAAACAGTCACGTAAAGAGAGACAGTCCCATTGGCAAAGGGATCAAAACGGCCCTTTCTTTTCCTCTTACGTTCTCCCTCTCACTCTCTCCCCCCTTCGATGACTGGCCTCTCTTTCTCGACATCTATATATATATATATATATATATGTTTTTAAGATTCGTTTTCCGGTGTACAGATGTAATCGCCTGTGTTGTTGCTCTTCGGTTGGCAATGTCTAATCAAACAGAAGGACAGGTGGTGAGGGGGAAAGGGGAGAACAAAGGAAAAAATATATATATATATATATATATATATATACACATATATATGTATATACAGAGAAAAAGATGTATATTTTCTAATGAGGAAGAGGGAGAGATATATGGAGAAAGTGAGACTGCCAGGTGGAAGTACGAAAGAACATCGAGGAGAGCCAGACAGAAACTATTAGACATATTGGTGGCCTTCAAAGTAATGGCAGAGCATCAGCCCGCCTGGGAGGTTGGTGCGGAGAGCCATCCGGGTTTGTTGAGAAGTTTGTGAGTTCCACACTGAGTGCACAATACACATGCCGATCGCCAATGCATGATACACATGTGTCACCTCTGCTGCTGACGCATGTGTATCGTGCATTTTCGAAAGTTTCTAGAAAAATCAAAACAGAACAAGACGAGACGAGACAGCTTTTGCAATTCCCGTAACGGGCGAGGAGGATTGCGATTCACTGCAACAACAATTTGCGCACCGGCTGCAGCAACAAGCTCACCAGGCACTGGCGGTAGCGTTGGTTATTGTTGTTGTTGTTGTTGTTGTCGTACTGTTGTTATTGTTAACACTGTTGTTGTTGTTGTCGTTGTCGCTACTGCTTCAGTTGCTACTGTTGTTACCGCTACCCGCTGTGGCTGCGACCGCGGCCGCTGCAACAGATACCATCACCGTTCGGCGGCTTTTTGATTGGCTCACAGAAAACACAAGCAAAGAGTTACCTTTGAGGCAGTGTTAGCAGCAGCCGCTCTTGCGTCGATCAAAACTGTTGCCAGACCACAAGACGTGGCCCATAAATTGATTGGCTGGACGGCTTCTGGCCAACTACAGTCAGTACGACCGGCTTGAAGTGCTGCTTGAGTAGGCACGAAAAATTAGCGATGGAGCGAAGGGCAAAGAGAAGCAGACATGTTGATTTCCGTGCCACAGGCCTTAAAGCCTATTGCGAGCGCCGATACATGTTTTGTACTGAACATATGTTAAATAAATATATATGTGACACCATTTATTACATAATTATAATTTAAATGACCATAAGTTAAGACGACGCATTTATGCGTATGTATGTTATATTTAAAAAAGTTCCGGATGCCAAAGACAATAAAACAACAACACAACAACAACATATATTATATATGCATATATAAATGAGGTTGCGTTTATTATTATTATTAGTTTTAATATTATATGACTACTATTTCACACTAACTAAATCGTCGACTATGGCCTAAACTGGCACGCCTTCAAGGATGTGATCATATTCAAGCGACGTTAGCCACAGAAAAACAGTAAAAACGCTACGGCTCCTGTTACTGCTGTTTCCGGCGCCGCCGCTGCCTTTACTAATTGATCGTGTTGCAAATGTAGGTGGTGCGCGAAAATACTTCTTTTCTCATACACAAGTAGCGTACGGATTGCACTCTCACGTTGACTTTCAGTCGTGCAGACGAAACCTACTCAGTTGCGTGGGGTAGAAGAAGAGTCAAACTGTGATACCCCAGTGCCTGCTAATCGACTCTCTAAACGTGATCGGTTATCTTCGTTGATGTAAATACATTATTACCCAGCCAGGATGTAACTAACTAGTTCATAAATGAATTATTCAATTCGTACGATAACGCCATTCAACACCCGCCCTGCGGATGTTGACGTCGTGGTCCGACATGGTGGCCGGGAAAACAGATAGACAAACAGAAAAACAGACAGAGAGGCAGGCAGACAAATACCATACGTGCTATACTACTAGCACTGTTTCACGAGCGAACGTAATGTGAAAGAAAAGGCGGCGGGAATCGCTCTAGCATATCGCTGAAGCTGGCTGCAATCGCGACGATTTTTCTGGGGGTGGCTGTCACCATCAAGTATCCTACCACCATCGCAACCTTCACAATTACCTTCACCAAACACAAGTAGAGTGGGTTGTATAACGTTTTTCCTCTCTTTCTGTTAATTAGTATTATTATATAATAATTACCAGATAATAATAATTCTCCAACCACTGGAAGATGCGATCGTACGCACACACGGAGACCACAACAGCTGACAAAGGTTAAGGACAGCCGGTATTGTGGAACTCCAACAACCACTTAAAACCCGTTCTCTCTAAATACCCCACCCAAGCTATTGCGGGTATCGTATTACTTCGAACAGCTAACGGGAGCTAGAAGGACTTCGTAGCAGCAAAGTAAAATATTAGTTCCGATAAAAATGTTAATTGTTGTTGTTGTTGCTGCGGTTTTTGTATTAAGAACCATCCTGGTCGATACGATAAGAAACGATGGCAATACAACAAAGTGAAAACAACGTGCGTATTGTTCTACTTCAAACAACTGCAGCACCGCGACAGTAGCTAAACAAGTGCATCTGACGGTTTCGCCGGTTTCGACACAACACAGCAACCATGATTACTGTACAATTACTACAATTAGATACTTCGAATTCACAGCGCGCAAAAGATGGCCGTCTCGGCATTTCAACAATGGCTGGAGCATCATCGAGTTCAGCGGACAAAAGCAGACCAAGCTCTCTCAAACGAGTCGTGCTTAGAAAGATTTTCACGTCAACGAATATAAATGATGTGTCATTGATACGGGATAGTGAATGATGTGTCTCTTAGACCACGAAATTCTTCAACGCAGCTCCCCTGATGCATTGCACTTTGATACAGTGCGTACTCGAAACTGGCCGTATTTTGCGTCATTATTTTTCGTCAAATGCTTTTGGTAAGAATTCATCCTGTTGTTTTATGTATTCAGTTGGTTTGATCACATGTTAGGCTCTTCACGTAGATATCGACGCAGCTGCGGCTACACTTTAAGCGTGCCCGCATGCTTGCATCCGCTATGCTTTAAACTGAACTATTCTCATATGGATATGGATTGTAATAATCCAATTACATATATATATATATATATATATATATATATATATATATATATATATATATAAAAGCCCGCTATAAGCAACACGACGAGCAATAGATACATTCAAATGTGTGCACACAATCAAAAGCGTCGTGTAGCTATATTGCGAATTCCCAGAAGACACATCGTAGCAACTTTAGTTGCAGAAAAGCTAGAGGCAGAAGCGATAGAAACCTAAAGTCAGCATAAAGAAAAAAGATTCTATGTTGAAAGAGTTGTGCAATATTGTTGTGGAACAATGCAGTTCGGATTTGACCAGCACTCTGGCAAAGTACCCAAAGGCACGCCTAGGCGAAACTGTGGAGAATATACATGCTGGCGTTTAGAACCTATGATGTGTTAGGCTCCCGACAGGATAGAATATGTTTTTCCTAATGTATATATATATATATATATATATATATATAGAATAGCTTTTTCCTAATGTATATATGTCTAAATTATTGCAATTATAGCCCTTCTCACCGATGTTCAGTTGTGCGGAAGTAAAACAGAGAATTCTCTTAGATAAATGCGATGTGTATTCTTCTTAAACATAAATACTAAAAAGGCTCTCTTTAAAAACATGTATCATGCATGAGTTTTTGTTGATTGAAAATCTTATAAACTGGTATATAGCAACCAAGTTTACAGGATACACGACAAGATTACACCTGAAAAAGTGCTAGTAACACCCCACTTTTATTGATTTATCGTTCTCTCTCTTTCCCTGACTGTTTCCTATTAAATATAAGTTACACAATATTGTATATACTGCATGTATTTACATTTCCTTATTGAATATATTTTGAATCAGGTCAGCTTGCTGTGCAGTATATCACACAACGCGATGCTGGCCTCGTGGACTGCTATATTAATATATGCCATCTCCCTAGCCTGCGTTTGATTTCATTCATCTCTTGCCATATTGGTTTATCACCGAAACGTAATGCTTCGACCGTGGCCACTGCCCTTACTCCTCCTAGGTTGTCGCACTTCAGCACGATGTGTTCTATGGGTTCCTCTTTTGGTAGCACACGCTCTGCACCAAACGTTTTCAAGTTTCGAGTATCTTTTCGGCCCTATTTGTTGCTCGTTAAGTTTGATAAGCAGAACATAATGTCTGCCGAGGTGGCTGGTAAGACAAAAAGTCTCCTGCAATTCGTCCTTCTTCTTCTTGCACAGTTGTCCGTCGTCGCAAGCCTTAACTAACAACGGTTGCTCGATCGCAAAGTGCTCCGTCCTGCAAAAACACCCTGTATGCGTTTCGGTGCTTCGCCTCGTCTATGGGACGCTTTTTTGCTTGGAAGACAGCTTTCACGCCAATCAGGCGGCTACGAACAGAATGAAAGGCGACAATCAGCGACAATACCTAGAGATACGTCCTCTTAGCAGTATGCTCATCAGTCCGTCTTTGTTTTGCGATGTTTTCAATCTGATCTTCTTGATTGGGTCAGTACGCACCAGTAATGTGGACAGGCTCTGCGCCTTTCCGGTACCACTAGACTTCCGTCAACAGAAACGAAAATACGCACGCCAGATTGCATGCCAACGAAAGCTAAATCCTCGCACTTGTACCCCCAACATTAATATATATATATATATATATATATATATACATCGGATTCATATATATATATATATATATATATATATGCACACCATCTAAAATGACTGCCTGAGCGGCACAGCACGGCTATTAATAAGTTCAGAAGACAGTTAATAAACAGAATATGTGCGTGCACACTGAGGCGTCGCATATTTGTATATGTTGTGTGGAAGTAGCTAGAATTCCACCGAAGGAGCTGCGTACCGAGCCCCAAATTCACTTGAATTGAATCGTCCGTCCCCTGCAATCGTCTTGAGCCAGATCGTCTTCAATACACCGACGACTGGACTCGTAGCGATATTGAGGGCTTCCCCAACAGCATTTCTTGGGGCACCAGCATGGCCGCTGACTCTCAGCGGTTTATGGTATGGTTAACCATTGATTCTCAATGAGCATCGCCGCCTAAAGAAAATTGGACCAACAACGGGGCTCGAACCGGCGACACCACAATGACAACCATGACTATTAGGCTGGCGCGCGTTACTATGTTAACTAGACTACGAATTGCATATCTAAAGATATTCTAGTTTCATTGCTTTTGGGATGGCGTCGCCTACCATGTGTACACAAGGCGACGTCGTACACGGCAATATTTACCACTTAATTGGTAATTAAATAAACTTAACTTTTGGTGTGCTTAAGTACTGAGTTCCATGAGGCTGTGAATGCGTGCACTTATCGGTATTGCTCGCAGCAATGTGCAAAATACTATGCAGTTGACTCTCCAGAACCTACAAAGCGCTCACGCCGTTATCTCTCTTGTTGGAAGCGATAAACCGCACGGTATAGAACACAACAAATACATAGCCTCTATACACAGTTCAGTGAAATAAATACTCGAATAAGCGAGTTTTTCGTGTCACGGAAGTCGAACACAAACCCTTACCACTTCTAGCAGCTACCCATTGATTAGTTAGCGGTTGTTTACACAGCCTTAAGGTATTCGTGTCCGCCTTCCGTATTACACGGAGAGCAATTATTATTTCATTGTTTATTTCACCCAACCCTGAGTACATACAGGGTAATTATCTGTTGTCTTCTGTACTGCGTCGTTTACCGCTCCGGAGAAAGAAAGATAATGTTGTGAGTGCTTTGTAAGTGTCCAACACTCAACACTGCTGAATGGTATTTAACCGAATTGCCACGAGCAACATCGACCCGATGCACGAACGCATTTAGTCCACATAGAACTCCGAATTCGTGCGACCCTGCCCCCAAAAGTAGCGTCACGTGAAGATCTCAAGATATCCAGTTAGTCTTTAGCCGGGTGTGTCTTTGCTTCCCAATTGACAACGAATGATTGGCTGGTGGCTCGATACGCCGACACTTCTTCAGTCGAATTTGAGCTACCTCCACAATAGGTAGGCACTCTGATACGGAAATTAGTATCTGTATTAGTTTCGTGCTCTACTCGAAAGGTGCAGAGAACAATGATCCTAATAGTTCTTTCGACTTTCGTTTCTAGCGGAACCAGTAATGGCAGCACGGGCGACTCGGAGGTGACGGTCGGCTGATGGCGGAACTGGGTAAAACGCAAGTGCTAAATGTATTGAAGGCAAGCGCAATGAGATGAAGAACATAGGAGGAAGATGTTTATATATGTCCACTTTGATATATATATATATCTATATATATAATATATATCTACGTATATTCATTCCATTTGAATGAATGACATTATCATATATATATATATATATATACGAATATCATTCCATTTTAATAAATTATTATAATATTATATATATATATAAGACGGAGACACAGGAGATAGCCCCTTTTCCGCAAAAGATTCTCGACTGTTGCAATAATAGAAAATGTGTTAATTGAGGAAATTTTAAGATCAATGATGACTAATCTACTTGAAGAGGAAATTGCCGTCAGGAGAAGACGATATATATATATATATTAATATCTATTACATGCCCTATTTAGAAACGTAAAGTCCTGTCGACTTTGTGTTATCACGTGAGTCTAATTATTTTGTGAAGTAATCGCACTCTTGCGAGTAAGCTGCATGCTGTTACATGATGGAAACCTGGATGAAATTGGCGGTTGACGAAGGGTATGGCCCGAACAGACACCGAATCTTATCTAATCAATTGTTGCGCTATAGGTTGAGGAATGCATTACATCACTTGTCGTCATCAACGTTTGAGTTCGCCGGTTGCCCCTTTCGCTTTCCGTCAGCTCGAAGAGCCATTGAGAACAGACGCGTTTTACTATACCTCATGTTGTTGCAAAATTAGAATGCATTCACAAGAATGACCACTGCGCGTTTGCATATCGGTACTAGTTTCCTGGCGAGTTGTTTGAACCGCTAAACGGCACAATTCAACACATGACGGGTTATTTTAGCGAAGATATATGATTTAGCATCTTTCTAGAAGGTACCATCAAGGAAGTGCGTAGTCAATCGACGTAGTACTTACTCGTCGGATCACCGAAGATACGCGAGTGCATAGATTGATGTAATATCTCGAGAGAAAGCAATAATTGCACAATGGAGTGAAACGACACGCTCTTCGATATAACGAACCAATTTGCATCTGTTGGTGCGCGGAATAAAATGATAACGGCGTATGTATCATTTCATTCTCTTGCGTAATCATTGCCTTTATTCGCGATATATATATATATATATATATATATATATATTTTATTTTTCAGACAGTACCAATGACATATGTGCTGCGTTTTGTATAGACTCAATCATGCCTACAAACGCACATGTAAACTGTGAAGAACACCATCGTAATTTTAGATGCGATATAATTATAAAAGAGCGTCCTAAGTGAATTGGTGAGTTACTCTCGACCTATCTGCACTGGCTTACCATAATCGCGTAGAGAGGCTTACTCTAAATGCCCAGTCCCAAGCTTTGGCGAACGCCTCGAATAAGGGATCACCCACGTCAGCACTATGTCTACGTGTAGACTATATTCATACATCACGTAAATCACTATGCTATACCGCTTGGAAACATAGGCTCGGCCCCACTGGTTGTATGCTAGAACTCTGCCAACACAACGAACACGCTTCGGATATGACTGAAATTCGAGCGTCTAAGGGGCTTCCAAATATATCGACGCTTTCAATATTGCCCGTGAGTTATAGGTACGCGCTAGACATTCTAACTGACTGAGGAATAAGATTGAAATGAGAGCTTGACAGCATCGTTTGTGGAAATGCGGAATTATAGTCAATTATCTTCGAACCGTAGGTTGTAATGACAGGCTTGTCGCGATACATACGTTCCGAGGTGCACTACATGATAGTGATCATATTAGTAACACGATCATGCAAGCACTTACCGGAATAATTCACATGATACGAGATGAGCTAGATGGACCTTGTTGCTTCCGTTATGTGTGAAGGAATCCCACGAGTTCTTTGTACAAAACGAAAAGCCATTGTAAGAATCCGCCCACGTTTAATAACTATGCACTTGCAGGCGGCCTCTTTGTATATTCAGGCACAGTCCTGGTTCACCAACATTTAGCTACGTATTGTCAGCATGCCAGGCTTAACAATATATCGAAAGCCTTGCTGCTTACGACGAGCCTACTAGGGTTATTCTAGGCCAGGAGTTGAACATTAGTTTAGAGAAGAGCTTATGGGAAAAAACAAACCTTCCAATAGCCTTCGCAGGCCTTGGTATTAGAAAAACTACGGACCTCGCCGCAGCCTGCTATGCGGCATCATTGAATCAATTTGGTTCTCTGGTGGAATCATTAATGAAGATGCAAAAATGAAATGAAATAAAATAACGAAGTTGGCCTATGCGACGATTAGGAACCAACTTAACCCCGGCCCTCTGAAAGAGCACGTGGACCAACATAATTTTGACGCTTGTAAATCGGCAAGAGCAGAGGATGGCTTCAAGCCCTGCCCCAGCGTAAGCTTGGCGCCGTTTTTGTGCATGTCGTGTGGTAGACTGATCGATTCTGATGGTATACAACCGTTCAGCCGCCTAAAAAAACCCGTGCTCTCAAGACACGCGTAGCTCAATAGAATACTGAGAAAAGCACTGAGAAGTACAAGAATGCCATCCATACTCGAGTCCAAAGGTCTGAGCGGAAGTAATGAGTTACAACTTGGTGGAGTTACCATACATCTATGGTTATACGGTAGAAACCTTGTCTGAGATGTAACTGTCTCATGTACGGCAAAGTAATAATACCTTCGTCACAGCTCTCTCTATTGACTGTGAATAAGTCGCAGGACACGCAGAGTTGGAAAAGCGAATAAAGCATCTCGAACTTACGCCATGCATATTGCTTTGGAGACGCTGGGTCCTATGAGTATCGGCACCGAGAAGTTCTTGAGGGATATCGCAAAACGTACGGCGCATATTACGGATGACTGAGACAGATTATGTCATTGGGTATTTGTAGAGGGAATAAGTCTTCTATTATAGGCTTCATGGGCTGATACGAAATTGACGAACAATAGTACATTCTTCGTTTTGTCTGACCCCGTCCAAAATTTCTGACCCCGAGGATTATCAGCACCTCCAGTAAGCAACTCCTGCTGAGAGTGCTGGATGAATGAATGAATGAATGAAACACATAGCTTTATTCATGAGTACTTGCAAATACACTTGAAAGCATACAGCCCCTGTACTGCGGAGGTTGCCCAGGGGCTAGAACGAAACCACAGGGGATTGTCGATATCGATATTCTGAAGAATGGCAAAATGCCGTTGTCATTACGTCCGCTTTGGCTTTTTTTTTTATCATCCCCGCTTACCGAAGCCGTATCTTACGAAGTGCGGCGGCCCAACTTTCTAAGTAAAAGCTCTGTAAGGCCTTTAATATTAGAGCCAAGAAATGCTCGAGAAATATTTGTATCACCAAGCTGAAAAAAGAATACTTTTTTTTTACCACACGCCTACTAGTGTAACGTCCCGCAGACATTGTAGTGCGACCCACAGACCAGCTGCTTGAGTCAGTCTGAGTACTCAGGCTAGGTTTATACTTGGCTTATGAGACCTGTGGTTGGTTTACATAATATGTGTCAAATTCATTACGATTCGCATAGTCGGAACAACGGGACTTTTTTTGCGTCGTTAGAGGTGATATATACTTATATTGTCGCCTTTGGAGTTTAATGTGGAAGCAATGTTTTGTAGCTACTGCGATTAGGTATCTATTCTCATAGTCGCAGCGCTTCCACAAGCTAAACGAAAGACTCAAATTAACTCGTTGAAAGCTACCGTTCCCGATATAACGTGTTTCCTTTGTAAATCCTTAGTAAATACCACGGGAAACCAGCTGTTAAACTAATAGTTTGAGACCGAGAAAGCGTGGACTTCTAGCGCCCTTTTCAAGAAACTGCCTTCAGTTTGGCCACTGGTTTATAGTTCAACGTCGAAATGTAAAGGCATACAATCTGGATAGCAGAGGAACCGGTAGACGTGATCTTCAAGTTCATATCATATCATATCACCTTTATTGAAAAAGGGGTTTTACAATAGCAGCAAAGTCGTTTTGAATCTGTGAACGACGTGCAATCCTCCAGGCAAATGAGTTGTTCACAACGTCCACCCGAGCAATCTCGTGGGGGTGGATGGAAACGCCGCTCCGGAGATTATTGGTATTAGAACAAAATACCTAGTAATAACTTTCTGACGCGCTAGTTGCTTAAACATGCGGTAATCGGCATAGGATTGGTATTCACTAACACTAGGCATTCTGATACGCTCGCGCGGTAGACTCGTTTCACAAACTTATCCTGCACGCTCTGCAAAAAGTCAACATCTCGTTTATAGAATGGCATCCATACGTGACAGCAAGAAGTCCACATTGGTACCACTAAGGTTTGATACAGCTTTAGGTACACATTATGGTCCTGTATAATGAAAGACCGCATTATGAGATGACATAAGTTAGGGATATAACAGCAGCTTTCAATCAATATGCTTGGAGAAGTTTGTACCACGAGCTGAAAACACGAGTCTCAGGTAACACAAATATAGAACGAATCCGAAGAATTGTTCATGAGGCCAGGTTTTCCTCAGTCACTTCGTCGCATTCAGTCAACGATCCGCGCTAAAATTTTAATGCTTTTGCCGTACTTACATTTATCTCCAACTTGTTCTTCTATCTCTAACTTGTCCACATAGTGCTGCAAGGTCGCAAGCAACTGCTGCGGGTAAGTCCGGCGGCCGGAATATAATACCAAGTCATAGGCGTTTGGGTGTTCGCCTGTGAGTACCGACCTTGTATCTTTTCCGGAAAATTGCTTACTACGATCGAGAACAGCAGGGGCAAAGATGATCACTCTGGGCAACACCAGTGGCCTGTTATATGACGCCATATGATCGGCGTATGTTCAGCGGCTCCATCAGTTACGGCCACTTGTCCTTCCTGTAAGATATCCTTCAAATATATATGTCCCAGTATAAATGCGTGGAAATCCCGCAAAACTCTAGCTTGCCAAGTATAATCGTTTGTGAGGCCGTGCTGAAAGCCGCCTTGGAGCTCACGGACACGAAAACGAGATAAGTCCTTTTGAATCGAAGTGTTTACAAAATCTAGGAGTAGCACGCACGTTGTCATTGATAGTCGGCCCCTTCTGAAACTACGTTGTTGCTCAGGCTTCCTAGCGATCTAAAGGGATGTTCTAAACGACGGGTTAGGGTGACCTACAGAAGCTTGTAAATTACACCATTCTTCGCAATGTGTCGCTGCGAAAATGAAGCCAAGAGATCTCTTTTTATTTTTTAGACATAATGCTGAAAATACTGGTCTTCTATTTCGTGGTTAGTGGGGACGTTTTTATTGTCTCGGTGACGAGTGTAGCGAAACAGGGTGCAAGGAAGGTCACTTGTCTAAGATGTTCACTTGTGACTAAAATTGAGCCTTGCATGCTGCAAAAATGATCACATTGTGCTGATAAGCATATTTGTAACCTGTTGTTTGGTTATACCAAACCAAAAAGATAGTAATTTTGTTGTATGCTGTTTAGCTGTTTTATCATACATTTTGTTCAATTAATACAACTGTGAGGTGCGAAAATTTGCCTAATTATTATTATTATTATTATTATTTTTGGACCTCGACGACCAGGTGAGGACAGACTTGGAAAACATTTTCGACCTGACGCTAAAGGACTAGGCGTAAGCGCAGGACGCGCGTCATTCTGGTCTTCTTTCCAAGGAACAGGTCACTAGGCAGAGGGGGTGGGATTAAATCGCCTCAGCCCTTCTGTAGACTCGCGAGTTAGATATGGACGACATTATAACTGAAAGCGGTCTCATCCGACGCCGCCGGAGCGTGGCTCGACGTGTTTCCGTCCAAACTCGTAGGCCGTAAACTGGCCGGCGATAAGTTCTGTGCCGCCAGTAGCCTCAGACTTGGCGTGTAATATTTGAGAGAGAGGAATGTCCATGTGCTTGAACGGTGGATAAACCGGCGTAGCTGCACTAAGCTGACTGGGCTCACGCAGGGCCACTACGACGCCATTACTGACATCCTTGGGTGCGCGTCACACTGAAGCCTGGTGGTCTGCAGGGGAACGACAGGCGTCGACCGGATGGGCTTACCAGCCGGGACTAGGACCATAATCGACCGCTGGCGTGGGACGTCACTGTCTCCGATACGTGCGACCTCGGCTATCGTGCACTAGCCAGCGCGAGAGTCGGCTACAACATTTATCAACGGGAGATAAATGTTATACAGAGTCGTATACCACTTGATGTACAACCTCAGCTACGTGGCGGGGTCTGTTTTACCTTTGAACGTGAAGTATTGATCTCCGCTGTTAACTCATTTGTAGTGTGGCTAAGTCAAAACATTTCTCTGCAACATTGTTGCGCTGTCCATGCCTGTACTTTGAAGGCAGTTAAACGACACAAATGACGTTGAATGAAGCATCTACAAACGCGCATTTTTTTAAAATCATGTTTAATTTAGGTAATCCTTGTTCAGGCTTCAAATGCAGCTCCGGGCGAGTAACTTCAGGAACTACGATGCCTTGCATAGTGGGAAAGCGTGGGAAAGCATTGGCAAAGCACGCTGCAGGGTTTCTAAACATTTCAGAGACGCAGCTCCGATTTGCTGTATGAGCGCCTGTAGAACTGCCAAAAACTGCCAGGATCAACGTGGAACACGCTACTTCGAGAGTCCATTGTATAGAGAAGTTCATCAAAAAACCGACTGGAAGCCCCGTAACCGATCAGAAATTCCAAGCCCCGCTGGCTCAACGGAGTAAACATGAGTCGAAAAGAGCTTCATGAGAACGAAGAAATGGGCTCACCTCAAGCTTGGAAAACTGATGGGATACGTAGAAGCCGCATTGCAGCACTACCAAGTACCCCGCTTCCCACCAGTAATAGAACGACGTTTTGCATTACACAGAAGAATATCGAAGGCCTAGATACGCTGATGGACTTTCTATATAACGGCAATTGTCGAATTGCGAGGTTCATCACCCAATGGCTCACAAACTCGTTCCGGAACGTCAACAACTGACATAGTTGCGACTTTATTTTGCAAAAATAAGAGTATTTTCATTCCACGAGTATGAACATTGGCCGATTACAGGTCTAAAGAAACACGTACCCGTTTCTATTCATGTTTTCACGGGATAGGACTACAACTCCTAGCAGACGAGGTGCTCAAAAAAATTAATACTAAGTTGAAGGGCTTAGAGGGGTAGGGTTCTTATTCGATCGAGTCCCAGCCAAATCTAACGACCATTGACTTCCTGTTAACGGTAGTGGCGGAGTCAGCCCGCAAATCGCAGAATTTTAAACGAAGAGCTGCCGTATGGTCTGATTGAGAATAATACGAGCCTTGGTAAGTCTGCTATCAGTATAACCCTTATATAGATTTGCGCAAAAAATATCGATCCCTTACATCTACAAAGAAGGTGTTTTCTGAAGAAGCAGGAACAACGGCTGATGGAGGCACCGAAACGATCCAACCTTGCCGTTCAGGCAGAGCAGGTGACTCGCAGCTTTTCAACTCCTGGAAACATGCTCTAAAAACAGTTCAAGTGAATGTTTGCTTCCACCAGTACAGCTTCAAGTGAAGTTCCAATTGCAGTAGAACCAAGTGAGGAATCAGAAGGCTCTTGTAGCTTCTCTAGAGTCACCCATCAGTTAAAACGAGATTACCGAAAAGAAACCTCAATGACGCTTCTCATATTTGACCTATCCTTCGTACAATCTTCAGCAGCCTTACTTGCGATACTTAAGATCATCCAGGACGGATCCTACCGATGTCCGGCCTTGGCAGGGCATTTATAAAATTGGCATAAGTGCTCACAACAATCATTTCAACAGGCAAACCCTATAATTCTTAGTGCCGCGATCTGTGAGCCCGTAATCCAACCCACCAGTTATTCTCAGGGTTACGATCTTAGCCCTCTGTTTTTCTTCCCTCTCTTCTCAGTGATCCACCGTCAATAATTCACAGGGAACAAAATGCAGTCGATATCGTCATCTTCAATCGTATCAAGTAGGAGTTGCAGCGAAAAAAAAATACGCATGTAAAATTCGCAATACCCTGCGGGGTCTTGCAAGGACAACGGCCTTTACATCAACGCTGAGATTAAACCAAAACCATCAAATATAAACCCGGAGAATCGCTTGCTGTTTCTGATAGCTTAAACTTAGTAAATGCTGGTGCAGTCGAGTTTTTTTTAACACCTTCTGCAGCATACTGGGGTTAACTTTTCGATGAAGGGCACAACTTGTCGGCTCTTCATCACAGTTGATGCACCGCCGAAGGAATGAGAAGAAACTAGTCCCGACGCAGTCTGTAGCATCCAGGTCGTTTGAACGCATCTCAGTACATTACAGTTAGAAAAACTAGATAAACTCAAGTCAAAATTTTTCAAGCTAGCTGTTGAGTTACCACTGAACACGAAAGGATGGCTAGTTTACCTTATGACTTCAACTTAATCGCTAGTAGAAGAAATATCTTGTTACTAGATTTAGTCTTTCGAACACCACTGATCTACCCTCAGAATACCTGTCAAAAAGCTAAATCCTGTACGCGATTCGCTCGATGACTTCAATTACGTATACGTGTTTTTTGGTTAATATGATATATATATATATATATATATATATATAGTTTGACCAATACGCGTCTTAAGAGAATGAAGTCTTTGCTAATTATTCTTAAACTAAAATCCGTGCGGGCATTCACTGAAGCCAGCAAAGATGATCGTTTAACCAGACATTTTTGAGTACTATATTGACTTCATAGTTGAGACCTTTAACGACAAGCCACAATTGTACCCTTGGACGACCCTGTCATATTTTCAAACAGAACCCTTTAAGCTTATATAGAGTGTCCCAACAAAAGCAAAAACTTTAAATTATAAATAAAGTACAGTTTGTATTTGATACCAAAATGTATGATTTATTCATAAAGCGGACACGTGGGAATAATGTATGGAACAACACATATGGAAAATACTCTGTTCGGCTTTGCTGGCACGTTTACGTTTTCTAACAACACTTTCATTCACGGTTTGGCTCAATTGTGGCTGGATCTCAGTAATACAGCGTCCCATCTCCTTCTTTAAGGCTTAGCGAGTCCAGAGTTTGTTGACATAAGCGTTTGACTTAAAAACATCCCCAGAGAAAGATGTCCAAAAGATATATATATATATATATATATCGCACAATCGCGACAGCCCAAACGGGACACTACAGGACCGGGCAGTTTCTCATGATGTGTGACAGGTGACACCGCCCTCTTGTCTCTGAGATTCAACTGAGAGACAACAAACCGTGTTATAATGCCCCGATAGCGGTGACGATTGACTGTTTGCGGATGTCTGCCAGCGTCTGTGAAGAACAATGATACAAAGGTGCATCCAGCCCAACTTCCGCACCAAACATAACTGTCTACTTATGAAACGAAGGTGTTTTTTTATTACTTTACTTCAGATGCGATCGATTTTCGTGTCTACGAAGTCAACAATGTGAAAATAGGCCTCATCACCGAAGACATTTTTATCAGAAAATATTTCTTAAACTTTGTGAACTTGTTGTTATCCAATTACCCAAATGACGAACTTTTTCGCTGTGCATTGTCTCTAGACAAGGCTGTCGGGTCAGCTGTAGGTATGAAGACGCAAGTCTTTTGTGGGATTACGTTGCATAATAGTACTTCTGGAAATTTTGAATGCTTAAGCACGATGTCAAATTGATGTTCCCGGACTCGCACATTCTGGCGAGCAGCCGTGACGTTTTCTGTTGGATGACCTGGGCGAAAATGTGTCGGCGGTTTGACATCAAGAATCGGACCCGTCTCCTTAAATTTTTCTACGATGGTCTTCACAGTTGATGCAATTGGAACCTTTTGTCTTCCAAACATTAGACGCCATTTGCTAATAGTGAAAGTCAAATGTTCAAAATGTAATAAACTTGTGTTACAAACGATAAGATTGCGCTGCGATCTTTATATATATATATATATATATATATATATATATATATATATATATATATATATATATATATATATATATATATATATATATATATATATATATATATATATATATATATATATATATATACAGGTAGTACTACAAGTTCTTAAAATGAGCTTTTCAGAATTCGAATTTTTTCGCGCTTTCACCGCTATTGGAAACGGCAATTTTTCGAATGCTAGCAGTCAAAATATTATGGTGATTGGCCGTTGCGATTTCGTTTGATCGCTTTTCCCGTGCAACGTATCGGCGTGATTTTGAAAAATTGAGAAAAAAGAGTTTCGAGTGGTTATCAAGCGTTTTTATTTCAAAAGTTGGAATGCGACCTAAGTGAAAACTGAGTTAGACGAGGTGTACGGTGGCTCTGCGCCATATTTTGCCACTGTTTCCAACTGGATTAATGAGTTAAAAAGAGGTCGCAGGAGCACCGAGGATGAGCTACGTTCAGGACGCCCAAAAACGGCAACTGATGAGGAAAACGTGGAAAAAGTGCGGAAAATCGTTGCCGCAGATAAGCGAGTGAACATTAAGGAGATATCGGAGGCCTTGGGGATCAGTTTGGGTAGTGTGCATTTCATCCTGCACGAGAACTTGAAGATGAAAAAACTCAGAGTAAAATGAGTGCCGCATTTGCTCAACCAAGACCAAACAGACGCGCGTGTTTCCGCTTCACAGCGAAATTTGGCCAAGATGTCGAAAAATCCGTCGGATTTTTGGCGCAGATTCGTGACCGTCGATGAAAGCTGGGTCCATCACTACACTTCCGAGACCCAAGAAGCATCTCGCCAATCGTGTGCACCTGGTGAAGGACCTCCGAAGAGGGTGCGGACAACGGCATCGGCCGGAAAGATGATGGCTACGGTTTTTTGGGACCAACGTGGAATAATTCTGGTCGACTACCTTGAGAGCGGTAAAACGATCACGGGAGAATATTATGCAAGACTGTTGGACTGCCTGAAGCAAGAACTCATCGTGAAACGGCCCGCTTTGCAGAAGAAGGTTGTCCTGTTTCACCAGGACAATGCTCCCGCACACAAGTCGCGGCAAGCAACGGCAAAACTGGCCCAACTGAGGTTCGAACTTATTGAACAACATTCCTATTCTCCAGACCTGGCCCCCTCTGATTATTTCCTCTTCAGACATTTGAAGAATCGTCTCGGTGGAAAGCGTTTTTCCAGCAATGAAGAGGTTACAACTGCTGTCAATGCCTATTTTCAGTCTAAAGACGCAGAATCTTACTCAAGAGGTATAAATGCTCTGAAATCTCGGTGGGAAAAGTGTATTGAGCTTCTCGAGAAGTATATCAAATAAGAAAAAATTAAAAACAAGATTTGGAAAATTATGCCGCACACTTTAGGAATCTTCTTAACCTAACCCACTTCCTGGATCAGGGTCAACATAGCTATACATCCAACTAAGGCTGGACAAAGCGAACAAAGCGCCAAACAGCCGTTTTACTATATTGATACGGGTGGTCTACTCTCTTCTTTTCATTTAGATGCAACAGTTGAGGGGTCATACTCGAATACTATCAGTAATCCCCTTATCTTCAACTTGTCTTTTACGGAATACCGCAGCAACGGATGCGTCTTCATGCTAAGTAGAACCGAATATATCTTACCTACAAATAGACATTCTGCATACGCTGACGACCCAGTGCTTTATTAGCCAGGTCATTCTACTGACTGTCACGTCGTGATGACGACTGATAGAATTGTTAACTAGTGCGCTAAGAACAGTAGACTACACAATATGTCGAATTAGTTTATCCATTGCTACCCTAACGCGCGAGTCCTCACTATCTAAAAGTCCACATGAGTATCTCAACTTATGAAAATCCATGTTTGCTTTCAAGTACTATTGTTTTATCATTAGAGACCGTAATGTCTTTATACGCTACGCGTGCGTATATAGATAGAGGTCACATGCATGCCAATGAGTCGGTTCAACAATGCCAATGAAAAAGTTATATTGACACGACTGCAAATGATTACGTGCAAATACTATTTAAGTGCCAGTTTTACCGGTGTAAGCTGACGATTCTGCGGCTAAGATCTTAACAGTTTTTTGATTCTTCATTATGTCGCATTATGAGGTAATCAAGTCACATTATTAATCAAATGTTACATGCATCCTTTAAGGTGATAATAAAGCTGTATCTGTACTGTGTTTTTATAGGAATTACTATTTCTAAGATATGCAACCCATTCCGTATACATATCTTCATATGAAACCCATGTATTGCAAATCCAGTAATGAAGTACCTGTTTTTACAACATGGATCCTTTCAGTAGTTTGTAGTCATCGCTCAAGTCTCATAAAAACGCCAATCAACATCCGCCAATGTATATTCCCTTTTAGCACCTTGATTCTCGAACGCCTCCGTTCTCGGTAAAGCACATGTTGTTCTAAGATTCTATATAAAAAATGGTGTCGAGGCCAACAGATAGACAAGTCAGTTGCGGCTAGTGCGGTGGACTACTAACACTCTTTTTAGAAAGCTAGATTTGATTTTGTCAAGTACTTCCAGATTCTCTTTCGTTAGTTTTCGGGCTGACCCTCAGCCAAGATTTATCGTCCACGGAACTGTTTTTCACATTGCTTCATAGAGGGACCCCCGTAAACACAAATGTGCAACGGTGGGGCTCGAACCCGCGCACCTATGTGTCTCCTCCGATTGCGAGGCGCAGACTTAAGCCACCACTGTATCCCGTAAGCAGCGGTCGGTGCAATCTTGCTACCTACAATAGCTCCCCACATAGAAGCCTAGAGGTTTCTACCGGAAGCTCTTCAATATCAGGCCTTTTCAAAGTTTGATTCGTGTTCAGTCATGATTGCGTGTATCGTAGCCAGTGGCATTTCTCAGACTTCTCCTTTGGTTGGCTTTCACTGTTGATCCCGTGGTTGTTTTGAAAACAAACAAGAAAAGCTGCCGCGAGGGCCGTGTTCCACCTGTTTCAGGAACGGTGTGCTGTTTCGCAGAAAGCCAACTTGTTTGTGTTGATTTCTTGTTTAAACAATTCTAGGATCAATCTTTTTGGGTTCGGTAGCCGCCCCATCTTTTCTGCGTCGTACATTTTGTACCGATCGTAACGCGGTATTTACGGATGACTGACTATAGGTGCATCTAGCTCCTCGTTGATCCTCAAGATCGTTCCGATCGTGTTTTCGGACCGTTTCTTTGTTACCTCTCGTCTCGGCTGTAATCTGCTGGTGTACCCCTGTGCTCATTCTCTTTTGCTAGATTAACTTCGTTTCATCTGTTGCTGAGTTTCGGCCGATCGTTGTGCAGCAGTGTACGGTTGCCACACGCGCCTCTCCGCCACCTCTGCTCGGACTTTTCATTACGTCTGAGTTTCCTCCTTTCCCCCCTCTAAGCGTTCATATCCTCCAGCCCTCTTCTTTGGCGTCTGGCGTTTGAACAGCGACCAAGTTCGCAGTCGTCCGCCCGACATCGAAACCAGTCGCCCCGGCCGGAACCTGCCTCTGCCTATTCGCACGTGGTTATCGTATATGTGACCCTGCCTAGTCCAGCGTTGAACTAACCTTACCTGCACACCTCTGGGCGGCGGCTTCGGGACTAACCTCTGCGAGAGGAAGTCATATTGACACAGGTGCACTCAATTCGGTCACATACCAGTTCCATCGGCACCGCCTAATAATTCATCTCTGGTCGGCAGCTTGAGAACGTACCAAGCTCGAGCTCTCTCTCTCTGCCATTCTGGTCTACTGCATGTTCTACTCACAGTGTGTCGGGCCGCGTAGTTACAGCTGCTGTTCCGAGTGTTCCTCTACTCTAGAGCACCTCACTTGCACTTCATCAGCTGTGCTAGATTCTGTCGTTTTTAACACATTCAACAAGATTGTCAGGAGCGTCCGCGCAGTGCGACCGCTCACGTCGAAACCAGAACCGGAACTCTCTTGATCACCAACTATATTGTGTATAATCCTGAAATACAGGACTACTAGCGTGCACCCGCCTACAATATGAGCCGTGGTACGCAACCAAATGTTTCCGATGGACGAGCTGCACGACAAGACCAGCAATGCCCTTATGCGTTTTGGAATGCCTGCATCAGTGAAGAGTGAGTAAGAACAGAGGAAAAAGAAGACATTCAACACATACTATCCTATATCAAGTTCAATACACATCAGTGGCACAAGTTCAATAAAGATTTCCAGTGGGTAATTTGAATCTTTATGTGATTCAATTTTTATGGTGGTACTATCGTCGTTTGGCCGTCCGAAAACACGACGCTTGAACGCGACGAGATCACGATTTGTTTAATTTTTAGTACTTTATCAAGTATCGAGTGATGACGGTAGAAGATCTCACGTCACCGAAAGCAATGTGATGCTCCCCGACTAGCAAACAACGAGGGATCGACGAGAATGTGCCGTTCTATCAAGGTAATGGCTAATAGGCTCAGCAAGAACACATCATGAAACTCTGAAAAAAAGGACGCGCAACGTCGAACAGAAGGGAGCCTTGGCCTGTCCGTGACAAAAAGAAACTGTGAAACGAAATATGTTTGCTGCGCTCCTGTTTTTCATCGGAGCCGCTTCTGCTTGATTGCAGAAGCCTCTCGACTTTAAATAGTATTAAAAAAAACTGTTGTACGCATATCCAATATGAATTTGTACTTACTGCCCTCATCCAATTGGAGAGAGTCTTACGTTGCAGTTAAAAGTTGCCGTTAAACGTCAAAAAAGTAAAAACAAATCATTGCGTTCAGAAATTGCACCACCTGTGGACAAATTGCTAATACGCGACTAGCCTAATGCAAGCTGTCTGTGCTACTCGTCCTTGCTCGCATATGTTCATCATTCTACGCAGCGTACTGGTATTGAACACCGACGTTTGATGAATCTGTACGGTATATGCCGACGCCTGCGTCGACACACGGACTTCGTCGTCCCAGACGACCAAGAAATTGACAAGCCACATATTGGCTTGCCTCCACGAAGTATACACGTTACTTTTCATTTAAAACGAAAAAGGTGACGCTTGCCTTCGTCCGTCAATCGACCCATAGTCATTGGCCTGCCTGCAGCAGCAGATTTCGTTTCGTATATAGTTTCCCCCCATGGCAGAGGGTTGGGTTACTGATCCATCCAGTGGGCCATCGCCACTGGCTAAAACGAGCTCGGCACTGGCGAAATCAGCACAGTAACCACGGTAAAGCTATCTCCACTACAATCCAAGACCACTTCATCATCGATTCAGTCAATCAATCAATAGCAATCGATACATCACCAATGAGCAGAACACGGAATTAACTAGTCGAATCGGAAACTTTTACCACACGATGATACATGATAATGGCGACCCCGATGATGATGATGATGATGACAATGATGATTGTGATGACCAGCTCGATTGACGGTCAATTGTAAGAGCTTTAGCTAAAACAACATTTAGATTGCTCCCGAGTCATGCCATTATCCCTACAATTACGACAAGGACTTGCGAAGCAAGTATACCTAAGCTTCTAGGTGTTTACATTGTCCAGGCCTTCGAAGTGATCGAAGGACGTCGTGTTCAGGCCGATAGAAATTGGTAACGTGAATACGTATTGGCAAAGTCTGTTCGAGGTTGGTTGAAAATGATTTCCTTGTCGTTGATAGTGGAGTCAATATGAGCAGTACCAGTATATACTAGCGTATTGTAATATGAAGCAAATGTACGACATACTGGACGCATAAACAGCATACAAGCAGCGCTACAATAAATGTTTCTTCAGCCAAACATATCCAACTTAAAAACTAGCAGCCGGAAGAGTTTAATATTTTGTTTTTGTCTTTATTGTATGCAACGTATTCATGTTGCCTTCATTCTATTGACAGAATTCCAAAGTGACACAGGTGCAACTTAATATTTTCTCATTCTTATATTTGGAGCGGCCGCTTACAAACGTCGTGGCACTCTAGAGACATACAGACACCTTCGAACGCTGAAGTTATACAAAAACATATTTACATATGTGACTTATGTGCTTCATTCACTACATGCAACACCACTGACGAAATGCAAGCAACGAGTTGGTTGGTTATTTTTTACTGACTTGATTTCGATAGATACGCAAATTAGAGGAAAAAAAAACACTGCTATGCTACCAAATGCTAGCCCGATAGAAATATCTAAACTAAATGCGACGGAACCATGACAAAAGGTGTGTGTCATCAACGAGGTTGACGTTTGAACGAGAGAGAGAGAGAGAAAGAGATATATGGCAAGTGTAAGAGCCTCCAAAGATGGCAGATCCTCAATCCTAGGTGCATTCATATGTATGTGTACTGCGAACAGTTAGGGCTAATAATGTCCATTGTGCACGCGAGAATGTCCATGCCGCACATCGTTCTAGTAGAAAATCGACTTCTTGTAGGGCTAACTGTCAGCGACCAAGCAGGCGATCTATCTATCCTATTATTACCCGATTACCGACGCATAGCACGCCTCTCCACGCTAATCCTTTACGATGACGATCTTACGATCCTCTACCAGTGAAAGCTGTCCCAATCACGCGCCTCGATTCGAACGAATGTGCGGACTCGTACGAGGCCAACGCGGCCGCTCATCCACTGAGGAACTGGTTTTGCTGCCACGGTTTTCAGCAAGTTACCTAGCGCGACATCTACTCCGTTCGTCAATTATGCTGTTACGAAGTACGCTGTTCATTACCGGCGGCGCGTCGCGCGCTCCGTGCACGGTTGTCAACAACTTCAACTTCAAATCAGTCGTCATGCTACTAGAAGAAGCGTCGCTAAACACTTCAACAATGATCAGTGCTAATCGTCGTCGTCGTCGTCGTGAGGTGTATACTTTGGAACCTTCGGAGCACGTGCTTCAAGATGAAACCTGTATTGTAGGCCCTGTCTCGACTTTGTACGGATTACTACCACTACTACTACTATTCTACAACTAGCAGCACAGTCAGTTTTCAGCGCATCGACGCTTTCACCGTACAGATGTCGTGGCTTAAGACATTAGCAGCAGCCACGCTCTCAGGCTTTGTTGATTAGAACTTGCGGATTTCAGGTGAGCTTGCGGACAAAGCTAACGTTGATTTGTATCACGTCCGCATTACTACTACTATACTACTGCTGTAGGCTACCAAGTGCTAGCCGTAAACATAGTCAGCATTTTCTTTCCGAAACAAAGCGCGTAGCACGGTGTCCGATGATATTTTTGTTGCTCATGATGCCTCTAACAGTATCTGGTTCCTAACGGTTGCATTGAACCGCAGTGAAGCGGTGAGTGACCAACATGGTTCAATAGCCTATTGCCCACATGTTTGGCAGTTTATTGACGATGGCTCCAAAGAGAGAGAGAGATTTCCCATCAGGCCTGTCGTTTTCCGATAACGAATCACACCTCTTCGTTGTTCATGGTCGACATGACCCTGGCCTCCCTCAGGTAATCTTGTGGCCGTTCTTTGTGTGGCAGAAATAAGTTTCTGTGTTTCTTCTTAGTTCTAGCCGTCGACAAGTGCAGTCTCGAATGGCCATTTCGAAATCGCGGCCGGCCAGCGGCTAGCTTCGTTTTCCTCGAGGCACTAAATCTCGCCTAAGGGAGAAGTCGATATCCGTCGAATAGCAACCAGCTCGTCGGCTGCACCTTCCGCCGAGTATTGGCTCCTTTGAGTACAGGAGCTTAAGGAGGTTTGTGTCGCCCTTCGAAAGGAGACCGCTTGGAGGGGAAGGCTTCGAAGCCTTCGTGCGTGGCACACTAACTAGATGGCTTCGCATTTGAACTTTAGGCGGCTTTTCCTAAATCTCTCGTCTAGGCGCGGCGCCACCTTCGTTTGGTATTTATCCGCGGATTTTCGGCTTCTTTAGAACACTCTTCGGGTGACCGTCACGCCGTCTACAGCCACGAACAGAGCACTGGAGCGGGTACGAGTTTAGCACACTTCCGGTCGAATGCACACCATACATATAGTGTATACGTATACTCAAACATCTGTATCGACTTGAACGTAGATAGCCTCGCCGCCCGGGTGGGTTCACACACCCACGATTTTTCCTAGTTGTGGGAACACTGCCATGTACTGCCATGGGTGGTGCTTCTACGACTTCAGCTACTACTACTACTACTACTACAACTCATTTTAATATGAAGGCGTATTAGCTGCTACGCGCTCTCCGTTGGACGACGGAACAGGCGCTGCCACTGCCAAAGCAGTGAAGCGGTGTGAACGTCTCCCCTACTAGCAGGCCTAATCTGTCTGTTCAAGGGCACGCCTCTTGTGTATGTATGGGTTGTTCATTTGGTGCTTCGGCTGTGCCCGGACCCTTTTATATGATGTCGCATATTGAAGTGATGAGCACAGATGAAGACTTTCACAGTTACTACACATCCGAAAGTTTCTGCGAGCGACTTCTTCTGAGGAAGACACCACCCAGTGCATGGTAGATTTGGTGAGGGAGAGAAGTGCCAGTGCCCCAACTGGGCGACACATCGCATTCACTATATAGTAACGGGAGTTGCAGTACAAATGATTTTTACCGTAATGGTTATACTAGTACGCCCACGTCTTCTTCTTAAGGGCTTTGCGGATTGGACTTGCCGAACCCCGGTGCCAACTAAAATAAGTAGTCCTGTTTCGCCGCATTGTTTTTTTTTTATGATGCATATCGTGATTAGTTACGCTAACTACAACTACTGGCCCTGCCACAACAACTAAGAGTTCAAATACCGTTTCTGAATAGTTCTATTGGTCATTGTATTGAGTTTTCCTCAATGTAGGTTTGTTTTTCTAGTTCTTAGGAAGATACCTGTAGGATTCCCGGCAACTCACGAACAGCGATCTCTTTAACAGACGAGGTGTTTGCTCCACTAGGAATACAGCCCATTTGCTCGTGGACTTCGCTCATATATGTTAGTGCACACACGTTGAGGAACACAAGGCTCATTTGCTCATGGACTTTGCTCGCATATGTTGGTGCAACGTTTTAGGAATAGTTACATTGATTTCGACGACTGGAAAGGCAATACGACAATTTTTGAGGGTATGATGACGAGGCTAAACAATTCGTTGATTGTTGGCTTTAGAGCGCCACCTCACCGTGCAGTTCACATGTTGTTGGCTCAGTGTTACTCGATATGGAGCTCATAGTTATATGTTACTAGGCGTCTCTACGTGTCGAGCCCGGTGGCGTGGTGGCTTAAGTCTGCGCCTCGCAATCGGAGGAGACCTATAGGTGAGCGGGTTCGAGTCCCACCGTTGCACATTTGTATTTATGGGGATCCGTCTATGAGGCAATGTGAAAAACAGTTCCGTGGACGTTAAATCTTGGCTGAGGGTCAGTCCGAAAACTTTACTAGGCGTCTCTACGTGTAAAGTGCCCAACTCAGCGCGGCTGCTCTAAGGTTGACCCGAACCTTTGAGGAAGCTTCTCGTTATCTCATACTCACGCGTGAGGGCTGGGGTCGCCACTATAGCCAGGCTGACCTGCCGTTGTCGTTGTTGGGTACTCACAGCAGGATGCCGAAAGCGGGGAGTACCAGCATGGACCGAAATCTCGACGAGGCCGTCGAGGGTCTTAAGAAGGACTTCAACGAGGATGACACCTGCGCACGGAGTTCGTTCTCATCGCCAGGGCCGAGCTGTTCTTCAGGCCCAAACGAATGCAGTCCCGCGAAAGAGAATAGTCCGCTGGAGTTTGAAGGTATCGTGGCGGTCCCCGTTGATTCGACAAAGTGCATTTTATGTATGGCCCTGTTCAAGACGACAGAAGAGCTGCGTGCCCACATGGAAATTGTTCATGCCAAGGGTCGTCGGCAAACCAAGACCCGCCCCGCTTCCGATGAGGAGCCGGATTCCCGCAAGAAAGCCCCCACACCGCTTATCAGGTAATTGTCGTTCGGTGCTCATCGATCTAGACTATCTGACAATGGTGCACGAATTCATTTACGAACACTAACAAAAATCTCTATAATTCAATGTTTTTTTGCATCAAGCATTCTCATAATTTGTCAAATTTTTATAATGATGTGTCTATATCGTTTCTTAGTTTAAATTCAGTTCGGTTAACTTAGTATCGTCTGCGCCGCATACATAGGTTTTTACGTTTTATTAGTTGTTTTTTTTAAGCTTTTTCAGATCGGTTAGGCTTTCCTGTAATTTTTTTTAATTTCCTTTGACGACTTGCAATTTTTTTTTCAGGATTTTATCTTTCATGGTATTAACATTAGCTGATTTTATCTTTCGTGATATTGATTGAGGTTGCCTTTTATTATTTGTACAACGGACTTCTTTACAATGTGTGCACAATAATTGTCTTTGCCCAGGCAGTGTTACAGTGTCTTAGTTAAGAGACGTGCAATTTCGTTCTTCGTACACAAGTCCGCTACATTGGCATTTGTCGTCTGTATTGCCGGTTTCATGCTAAACCCCTTCCGCGATTTGCTTCTTTAAAAAGTTCTTTTTTTTGTGAGAGGAAAAAAGTGCTAAAGTTCTTTTTTTGGGTGAGAGGAAAAAAAAGCTTTTACGCACACCAATGGCGGGTAGGGTGGGACTCGATGCCGGTTCGTTGTTGGCATAATACCCCTTAAAAACCTCTCACCTAAATGGCCTCAGGAAGAGGCGAGAGGCTTTTTGTTTTGTTGAAATATTCTTTTACGGATATTAGTTTATTTAGGGTGTCTTTCAAAATAACGCCGCACTCCACCCTTCTCAAAAAGCGGCGTTATGTATTGCAGACAGCAGCACGGGGTTGCCGCACTGTTTATTGTTTAATAACTGTGCTCCATTTTTGTCGTTTTAATTCTATATTGTGTCAACACATAATGATCAGTCAGCTAATGGCAAATATATCGACGGTAGCAATAACGATTGATGTTCACTTTTATAGTATTTACAGCAACAGCAAATAATATTAGAAATCAATATTTTAATGTGCTTTCATTTCATTACGCAGGGAGGGCGCAGAAGCGAAACCCCGCCGACGGAAACCTCGCCAAGCCGGAAATCTCGGTCATCATGAATGTCACTTCTGTCATAAACGCTTCCAACAAATGGGTCACCTTCGAAATCATGTTCGGTTACATACAGGTTAGTAACTTTTTTCATTATTTTGTTTTATTTCAGGTTTTTCAGTTCGTGTTTTATTTATGTGTCACATTGAGTCTGCATATTGACATGAACATATGTTTTTGCGAATTTGAATCAGTGTGCTCCCTCCTTAAAAATATATTTACTTGGAGTATTAAAATATTGTATGCGTTTATCCTGAAACATTGTATGCGCTATAAATAGTAGGCAATGCGTAAAACAAGCAAGATCGATTCTCCCTGCATAACTCAGCGTTACATTATCTTGCGTACTGTAGCTATTCAGAATTTACCCGGCATACATGTAGTTTACCTCATAAAAGCACAGCGTGAATTTTGATTACTCGATAGTCTGATACAAACATCAAGAGCAACATCAATCTGAAAAAAGTGCCGACCAACTGCGAAACAACGACTTTTTTTTATATCGAGAGACTTCGAATGTGAAAATGATTTTATATATCGACGTGTTCAATTCTAGCCGTGGATGAAGCCAATTTGATGTATGAAAGGACCGACCGATCTAGTTGGGCCGTGGCGGCCAGCCGACTTTTAGGCAAAACAAACTCTTTTGATGTAGAAAAAATATAATTTGTTTGCAGAAATCAATAGAAAGTCTACAACAATAAGGAAGAGAGAAGAACAAATTCGTCGACGTTCATTCTTATTGTTGTTGTTGTTGCTGTTGTCGGTAATATCGGCTGGTACAGGCGAGCGCCCATTTGTATGCGACATGTGCGGAAAGGAGTTCTCGCAGTCGGGTCACCTCGTCTCTCACATCAACTCGCACACGAACACGCGGCCGTACGAGTGTCAGTACTGCCAGAAGCGCTTCACGCAAAGTGGACATCTGCGAAACCACGAACGACTTCATCTCGGTTTGTGCTATGCTAACGGCCACTTGGTGTGGTCATTACTTTCTTGTCCTTCTTGATTTCATTCGCTTTCGCTTTGCTTCATTTAACCTCATAGTCATCGCTGAATAGGATATTACTCAAGCGCTTGAAGCATTCATTTTATTTACTTACGAGAGGATCTGCTTTGCCATCCCTATTAGTCTATATATATATATATTTTTTTTTTATATGGGTGCATGTGTATACAAATTGTTTCGGCAACAGTTTTACGTGCCTGTCCACCAAAAAGATCTGCACCGGAGAGAGATTCATAGATAGAGAAAGATGGGGGGGGGGGGGAAACGGTCCTTTCCTAGTAGGGCTAAAATCTCCGTTTTGGCGCCCAAGCAGTTGTTGTTTCGAGAAAAAGCCGAAAAGCGTTTACTGAGGGAAACCAAATTCCGTATGTTCGGCTGTACTGGAGTTCCCGTAAGGTGACAATGCGGCAGCTGATTCGCCTTCAGAGAGGCGGACACGGTGCGTGAACGTACCGTTCGAAGACTTCTTTAGTGGGGTGACAACGATGAACGATGTCCGGGAGACAGTTAGTGCACAACGAACACGTCCTAGCCTGACTGCAGGGCAGAACTCAGCGGCTATTACTAGCATCTCTCTTGTGCTCTAGACAACGGGATATTTAGGCAACTGTTGTCAAGGCGCTCATCAAGGTGTCATCTCAAAGCATTCGACCAATTATGTTCTGTTGTCGAAAATGACGTTCTGTGGTTCGCGGTGCATCAGGCATCGTTCACTTGAAATTGAATGAGGAAAACGAACAGAATCACCAATTCTGTCTCACGTCAGCAGCAACCGAGCAATGAACTCCAGAAAACTAGGGCCTATAACTCATAATGCAAACATGTTACGACAGAATCACCAAGGCGCGCTCACGATCACTAGCTGCACAACGAGCAACATGCAACTCCGAGCTCGAAAATATGTCCTAAAGCTATACCGTGTGGTTCCATTGTTCAAAGGCGGGGATCGCCTGTCCCGAGACAACTATAGACCTATCAGCATTCCCGCGCCAATATCGAAGGTCTTTGAAAAATGCATTTTTGAACAGTTTACAGATTTTATCGAAGGACACAACGTCCTACATTGTAGGCAGTTCGGTTTTCGACCTAAGATGTCGACGATTGTGCCTGTCATGGATTTTGTCGAGGACATACGGAAACACTTAAAATCAGAGAAGACTGTAGCAGCGGTATTTATTGACCTTAGAAAGGCGTTCGATACAGTTGACTTAGACATTCTTTTAAAAAAACTCTCTACTTATAGGGCTAGTGAAAATTTTATAAAGTGGGTGCGCTCATTCATCTGTGAAAGACGCCAAGTTGTCCAAATTGGACAATCTTCTTCTCATATAGAAAATATATCGATTGGAGTGGCTCAAGGGAGTATCAGTGGTCCGCTATTATTTAATATTTTTGTTAACGATATTTTTAGTATTCCTAACCACGCAAAACTAACCTTGTTTGCTGACGACACAACGGCTCTATTCGTGGGCGACTCTCCCCAACAAGTTGAAACAATGATTCGTGAGGATATTGAAAGGCTATCTCTATGGTTCAAAAATAACGGCCTCTATATTAATTGGTCAAAAACAGGAATTGTTCAATTTAAAACTCCAAGAGGCCAATCGACAATCAATCCTGAAGCTTTTGCATGCGACCGCAAGCTTAATATACTAGTTGAAGCGAAGTTCCTGGGCATTGTTCTTGACAAACATCTGACGTTCCAGGCGCATGCGAAACATGTCAGAAAAAAAATTGTCAGTGGCGTAGCCGCCATATACCGCACACGCAAAATCCTTCCCCGCCAATGCCTTACGGCAATGTACCACGCGTATGTACAGAGCCACCTAACATACGGTCTGGAGGTGTACGGTCTTTCTTATGCATCTAATATAACTCCGCTTCATTTGCTTCAGAAAAGAGCACATGTCACTTGAAGAATATGCTTCCAGCGACAAGGCGAGGACTACATGAGCCTATTATACTGCCCGAAAAATTACAATTGCACTGTCAACCGAGACGCTATTGCTTCACTGCGATCAAGGCAGACCTCACATGAGCCTACTAGCCTCTCGAAAAAATGTCTACAAATATGTCCTCATTCTGGCTCACCAAAAACGTCTTAACTGGCAGCGGTCCATCCATCGGACGGGGTGCATTAACGGGGTTGGCACTCGCTCGATTTAGGGGTGGCATCCTCTCCCATGATGGAATTTAACAGCAAACATATTATATAGTTAATCAGTGCGAAGATTGCTAAGGCAGTCTTGTCATGCTAAGATGCCGTCCAACAGACGCAGATGATGTTTAAATTTGTAAGGTTCTTTTAAGACCACTGGTGCAGATCACTGGGCATCAAAACCGCTTTACTTACACTAGCACTAACTGTGCAGGTACTAAAAAACGTTTCCCCTGGAATCTTCCGTTAATCGGCGCTTCTGGTCCGATATAGGTTCGGTATGCCGCCATTTCCTCACTACGCACTCAGTAACTTGTTCGTGTGCGACTGCTTTAAGCTAGACCTACGTAGCTGTTTCTGCATATTGAATGCAGAAGTCAATTTAAAATAGAATCCATTTTTGAAGTTGGTTGTGGGAATGTTGTGTTTATACGTGTTTTGTTGTTGTTTGCCGGCGTTGTTGTTGTTTTCGCTGATTTGCAGGCGTCCGACCTTACCAGTGTGCTCAGTGTGGAAAATCGTTCACCCAGTCCGGTCATCTCGTGAACCATTTGCGTCTGCATGATGGCGAGAAGCCATTTGGCTGTCCATTCTGCGGCAAGCGTTTCACACAGTCGGGTCACTTGTCGACGCACGTCAAGACGCACAACGAGGGACGCGGTCACGAATGCAGCATCTGCTTTAAGCGCTTCGCCCAGGTTCGCTCACACACCACGGTGGAACACGCAAACTGCAACAACAACAATACAACACAGCGCAAATGCATTTTATTACCACATAAGGAGGTTTTATAATGTGACACGATTATTTCACGAATTATTGCCGGCCATTCCTTCATACCTGAATGCGGAATATATCAAGGGGACCTCTTGGCATACCACTTTTGTTTGGTACTTTAGGGAGTTTGGGGACTTTGATTTCCTTAGTGTCCCCCTAATTATCTGGTACCTGGACGACGTTGGTCGCTCGGGACGGCCAGACGTTGGTTCATCGGTACCCATTGAAGCTGGTTCCTTCTGGGGTGTTGTTTGTTCGCATTTTCACATTTACCTACTAGAGTGTATTAAATTGTCGGAATAAGAATCCTGAAGTTGCTCAACGACCATTTGCTTGACTTCCTATTGGCGATACGCGCTCAGGTTTTCAGATGCTCCGTTTTTAGAACCCTTCCGTAGTCTAGTTCTCCTGGCAATTGAGAAGCTGCCCTGTCTAAGGAGGGCTGGGCAACCATGACGCAGATCCAATGGGGTGCCCTCGATGTCCACAGCCGTCCAAAAGATCCGTCGAATTTTAGAGTGACGCAGTGCGACATTGGCCGAACATGCAGGCCTCTCAAGCGGCCAGATGCCGATAGTACGTCGGCATCGGGAATCCTTAAATTTTCGGCCACACTTGTTAACAAAATATGCGAGCGTCTATAGCTGGCAACCGGTGACTAGCCACCCGGGCAATTCTTCCGACAGCGTCTGTAAATCGAAGTACAATGCAAAAAAAACAGCTTAGAAGATGGGTACCTCTTTACACAGTTGCCCAGAATCCATATTTGACGTATAATCGTCACAAACGTTCGGTAAGGTACTATCTTTTACTCCTTACGTTCGGTAAGGTACAATTCTAAACTTAAATTTTATCACTGTAAGCAACACTATACAAAATATTACGCCCATGGTAGAATTCTCATTAACGCCCGACAATTGCTGTTCGGGTAGTGCACGACCACCACGATACCCACTACCACTGCGACGTAAACGGATGAGCAGTTCTAACGGTGCGTGTGTGTGTGTGGGTGTGACTTTCTCACGTGCAGGCGAGTCACCTCGAAGAGCACAGCCGAGTGCACGACAACCTTCGCAGCTTTGTGTGCCCATTCGGCTCGTGTAGCGTGCAGTTCTCGTCGCGGGCGATGCTCGGCGTGCACATGCAGCTGCACGAACACAACGGCCAGCAGGTGGAGAAGCGCAGCCGGGAACGACGCGAACGACACGATCACCGACCGCAGCTCCTCTGTCCCCCACCGCCTTCACTGTTACCCATGCCGCAGCCGCCGCTACCGCCGCCGACGATGGCGATGACGACGACGACAACGACAGCGTCAGCGATGCCACCCCTACCAACGCTGCCCTCGTCATCATCATCATCATTATCACCATCATCAGCATCGGCATCATCATTGTCTTCGTTGAGCCGGTCTTCAGACCAGAGACAGCTTCTGCACGATGAAGACATCGAGAACAACAACAACAACAACAACGACGACATCGTCATCATCGAAAACCACCATGACCCACACGAAAGCGGTGTTAACAGCAACAACAGCAGCAGCAGCAGCAACAGCCACAGCAACAACCACAACAACAGCAGCAGCAGCAAGCAACAACAATAGCAGCAGCAGCAGCAACAACAACAACATCATCACTTCACTGGTAATCATTATTGGGGCGCAATTCCTAAGTAATGTCGGTTGTTTTGACTGGGAAGGCTAAGGGGCTGTGCTGTGTCCGTGAGATCTGTAGAGAGAGATAGATTTGAAGATCGTGACGAGCACTTTTACTCTTGAAAATCTGTTTCGTTTCATGCGTTTGCTTTATTTACTTAATAACACCTTAAATTAGTTACAAGTACAGGCACAGAAGAACAGAAACGACTTGATTTTTATGTAATTCAGGGATTCCAATCAAACACGTATATATATATATATATATATATATATATAAACTGCTTTTGCACAAGAAAAACTAACGTGTCGGTTGCATGGTGGCTCAATATATGCTTACAGGCGCGTCACCCGGTGATCGTCCGTGTTGGCCGAGATAATCCGACTATGGGCGAGGTACGAACTCAGCAATCAACTTAACTGACAATGAGACAACTAGCACAAACAATCTTCAACGTTTTTCATTATGTTGTTGTTGTTGTGTTCTTGTCACTGTTGTTATGTATGCCAATTTCGATTACTTTGTTGTTGTTGTTGTTGTTATTTTTGTTACTATTGTACGTTAAGTCCTATCACATGATGGAGACAGATGAAGATAGTCTTCGCGCATGCTTCCCGTGCCCATCGGCGTGACCAAGGTCATCTGATGAAAATGTTTATAGGCAGATTAAAAGTACTTAGGAATTTCCGAAGAAAATATTAGTATTAAAAATACTTAACCATTGCCAAAAAAGCGCGTATCGCGCTTGTTAGTGTGTCGGCGCCTTCCTGACTTAGGACGGGTGTCCTCTGTGTACTATTCGGGACTTTCAGGAAGAGAACGGTGCTCGGATAGCGTTCGCGACTGGCAGCGAGGATGCCGCTTTTGTTCAGGCTGTCATGGCACCGGGAGTTGAAGTCGAGCTTCTCAGCGATCGCGTTGAGCTCTAGCGAAGTAGGTACTACCGTGTACCATCTACTGTGTCGCCTCCAGGCCGCTCAACTCGACGAGGCCGGCAGGTGCAGCCATTGCAGCACAACTGTGAAGCCGGCTGGACTGGAGTAGTGAGCTGCATCGTAAGTTGTTCGTTATGCTCATTTTCACCACTAGCTCACACTCGTGCAAATGAACTGTGTTTTTTGTTTCTTCAACTGAGTACATGTTGTACAACTATTTCCATCAGAACTACATTCGTTTCACTTCGCTGAAAATTGAGATTTGTTTTTGCACTCAGTTTTTGTTTTCCTTCACTCTCTTATTTTTCGGCCGCAGTCCTATCTCGTGACCGGCTTGTCCCTCTAGCTCCTTGTGGTGTCCGCTCAGTTTTTCCACCTTATTAGGTTGCTTTCTACCGCCCTGATACCCTGCTCGCACTTGCATGTGTCATGTTCGAGCAGTGGCAGTGACTAGGTCTGTCACCGGTAATTGGTCTGGAGACTCGATTGGTGGTGCATCTTTTCCTACTTCTTCTTCATCTCGCACGTAACTCCTTGGTATTCGGAGCCTTAGCTATTTTACGCAGGTATTATGTGGAGGATCCGTGCCCGTAAATACCAGCTTTACATAGGTAGGTGACGTCTCCATGCTCGAGCTGCTCTGTATGTGTTACCATAAGTTTCCCCTTCTGGATGCCTTGGAGCTATGCTCTCATGGACTCTATACTCTCCTGGCAGCACACGCAACCTTTTGGCGTTAGTAATCCTGTGGGTACTAGGCAAGAGACGGGCCATGTCTCAGTTCGGTGAGGGGTCTGTATTCTTAAGTCAGTCAAGTAGGTAAGTGTTTATGTGGTCCATGGTCTCTCCACCCTGGCGGAGTATTTAGTAGTCCTAGTGGTCAGGGTGAGGAGGGAGAGTGATTTCTTCATTGTCCGTAGATACTGGTCGTTCCCTCATAGATTACGAGCAGGCTTTGCCTCTGGACTTACTCTACGGATTTGCGCCATCTCTTGCATCGGTTGTAGCTGGCCCATTCGGGCGCTGCAGCGTTAAGTCTTCGATTTTCTTTCTTTTCGTGGGTTTCTGCCGTCTATCTATTAGGTGATAAGTAGCAGTTACATACAGCTGTACTTTGCAGCGAGGTGCTATGATTTTCGTTTTTTAGGGCTTCCTAGGCTGCAGGATAATTCCGCTGTCTATCTATTCTGCTATGAATAGCAATTACATACAGTTGTACCGTACCTTTGCATGCGAGGTGAACCCGTTTTTTCCTGTAGGGGCTCTTTTAAAGGAGCGGATTGAACTCTAGTTATTTAGGAGCCATATTGCCGTTTTATTTGTGTCATTAATAAACCAGTTCCTGGCTGCCGCCAATTGGCTCACCGGCTAAGCGCAGTTTTATTCTAGGGGGAGGCAACGTTTTAAGGAGATATTGTGCTATGAAGATCTATTGAGGTTTATATGAAGAATTTTTAGCGTTCGATTTTTGGATCCGGGTAGGGCAGGTCAAGCGGTTTTCCTTAGTCCGACCCTTTCCAACCTGACAAAGGCTCCTGGGCACCCATTCTCGGTCTTCAAGCTTGCGGACTTGCTCCTTTAACCTCGCGCTTCTGCCCCTACCTCTGTTACAACTGAGATTTGATTGTCTTCGATGCAGAAGTTCTACGTATATGCGTATCTAAAGTACATAAGAAAGGCACGCCTTAGCGAGAATGTTGCATCTATAATAATAAATTAAGTTTGTTTCTTAACTCTGTTTGTGTATGCTGCAGGCTAGAGCAAGGCGGAACGAGAGCGAACTTAGACTCATCTGGATGGAAAGCCGCTGTCGGCGCTGGCACTTACCTGCTGAATGATGAAGCGATGTGGTCCTCGCCCTTGTTGTAGGACTTCGAAGGGGCCGGTGTACTGGTTGAACGTCGACAAGCAGGATCGCCACACCGTAATCGAGCGAGGGACTTTCGATTCGAGCAGGAAAAGAAACACCGAGAAAGAGTAGGAGGAGGAGGAGATGAGAAAAGGGTGTCAACCACCGATCGGATGGCGTGGTCCTATGCAATCGTCGGAGAAGCGGGCCATTCCTTCAATCTGCAGCAGCACAACGATTGGCCGACCGTTTGGAGCTGTGATCAATTTTGAGAGAGGAACCAACCGGCAGTGTTCCGGCTTTACCTCGTTTCCTTTTGTGTTGTTGTCGTTGTTCTTCATCTTCTTCTGACATCTTGTCGTTCTTCTGTGACATCTCATGGCAGTTCAGTTCAGTGAGATGTCCGTTGTTGTGCAACGTGGGGCTCTAATGTTATATCTGATGAATGGTGGTATATAGCGATAGAAGTAATCATAACTACAACACACTTACACTCACACACACACACAATAAAGTAGAAGATGCTAAACTGCTGACGACGTGTCGGTGGTCAGCACTACTAGTTTATCAATGGAGTCTGGTTTTTGTTTGCGTTAGTCAGTCCGGTTAGTGGCGCGTGATGTGTAGCAGCAGTTATGTACGGGTAGCGCGTAGCATTAAGAGTAGTATATATATATATATACATCTATTTAAGTAGGTGGTTGTTAGAACGGCAACAGACACCCGTAGACGAAAGTAACACCCGTGTGTGTGTTTGTGTTGGTTTGATTGGTTAAGCCAAGAAAGTGGTGTATGCATGGCGTGTACTGAACGAGATGAAATTTGACAGGATAGAGAGAAAGCCGAAGGACAGTGTTCAGATGTTGCCTGTCCTCTTTGTTTGCCGCGCCCGCTTTCATATAGTAGTTTCTAGCCAACTTGATAAATTGGAGAGAATTGCAGATTTATTAGCAGTCAAATAAAGCAGTCAAGACGATACACGGTCACGTGTGTTTTAAGTGGGATTGAATTGCTGTCAATGTTTGAGCCTATTATGTATGTATGCACGCAGCGGGTGCTAAATTAGAGATGTTTCGGGGCTATTGCTGCATGACGTTGTAGCCAAGTATGCTCGTAATACCGCGGAAAAATAAAGCGAACATACCTCTCTCTCTGTGTGTAAGTTTGAACCCATCATCCTCGTCCCGTTAATCAACATTTACTGGGTTTACTACGTCGTGGGTCTAAAGTAGCTCGAGCTCAATCAAATTAGACATACCACCACTGTGTAGCCGCTGTATGTTCTTTACCCTAGTTGGTGAGTTAGCTTTGGCAGCCATTGTTCAATGCATCTTACAGTTTCTGTTCAATACAATTTCATTATTGCACCTTGTTGTTATTCATATTCGACTGCAAATTACTCCTCCTGAAATGCCTTGATAAATTCTCATTTTACTTAAACAGTTTGCAAACGATCGAACAGAAAAAGCTCGTTAGAGGAGACTTTGGGCCTGAATGCAGTGTCTTTCATAAGATCCTTCTTCCTAAATAACCCTGATGAACTCTCCTTCAAAACACAAATGCACATATCAATTGTTAGAATAGATACGTTTTTTATAGCTTCACCGGCTTAGTCCGTAGTGTACAGCGAATGCAGCGCATTTCTATAGGATCCTTCACGGCCACCTGGGACTAACTAAATATAATCTGCTTGACGAGCATCGGCATTTTATTCTCAAAACTAGTCAATATCTAAGTATTGAAATATTATTCATCATAAACCAATCCTAATTGATTAAATTGTACTTAAACAGTTTGCAGACGTTAAGACTATGCAGGTCCTCATATTCTCAAATAACCTGATGAACTCCCCAAAACATACTTAATTAGCCGGCACAGTCCGTAGTGTACAGCGAATGCCGCGTCTTTTCATAGCATCCTGCACGGTCGCCTCTGACTAAATAATGAATCTGCTCAAACGAGCACCGGCAATTTTCTTCTCAAGGTAGTTAAGATCGTCTATGTATTGAAATATTATATTTCATTTACAATCGTTTTTTATAGTAAATGTATATATACTTTATAATTAAATAGATGCTTTAATACAAGTGGCAATAGGTACCCTATAGCAGATAATGAACCTTTAGCATCTTGATTCACTCTCCATGAGTATATTTATAAACCAGTTTCGCGGTGTAGGTCCACAAAGCAGGTCTCAGTTGTAAAACTTCCTTAGTGATAATTTGCTGCCAGCTGACAATAATGTGACATCTCGCATCAGTATCCCTTCTGATAAAAGTACCTTATTTTTAGTTAATCCGTTCCCATTTATTTTTTCTCAGTCCGCAAATACAGCAAGGTTAGCTGATACGATTTATTATATTTTAATGTGTATATTACAAAATTGTTGATTTTAGTTTATTTTAGTCCATTCGCTCAGCATGGTATTGTGTGTTATGCAGATATACCATTTGCATATGATTTAGGCGCCCACGTTTAATAGTCCTATACATAAATCGTTCACGACATTTAGCCTGAACATGAAACACCTTATAAAAGATTACTCAGCCAGGAAAAACGTAGATGCAGCCAGGTACTTTTTGTTTACACACGTGAGCCAACGAGAACATGCATCTGCATAACCGGCACGCGTGCACGCCAGAGCGGCCTGTGTTTTGCTGGGTGTTTTTTAAGCTGGTATATTAAAAAATAATAATAAAGCTTACCCAATAAATAGGATATACATTTCTAGCGAAAAAGAAGAGCCATTTTAGAGTTCTTGGCAGACGTCCCTGAACAAAGAATTCGTTCGAAAACTTTGAGGTTACCATAGGATAAAGCATCCGCAGACGGTGACGTGGCGGTCTGTCCTCACATCGAGGTTACTTTCGGAAATTGATAGAATGATGATTGATTGATACGTTCGATAGTCTGGTCGCCCGAATAGCCGCCGCTGCTGCTGAATTCGTTGAGATGTCCAACAATTTGAACGCATACGACACCAGCCTTTGTAATGGCTACAGAACGTTTGAAGTAACTGGCAGTGCTGTTTCGAGCAGTTTTGTCACATAATCCATAGTTTGAAAAACACTTGCTTTTTTCGACAATCACCTAAGCGATACGTTTAAGACGAGCATTACTAGCTGGTGTGTATGCATAGGGACACGCGCGCCCACCTCCATCCAAGGTTTCTCCGTTGAACTTTCGTGCCAATTGAAAGTGCACGAGTCAATTTAGTTTACCCCTCAAAAATACCCGTCAATTTAGTACCCCAAAAAAAAGAGTTCCTACAAATTGCGCATTCTATGCTATCTACGCACTATTACCGTACGCTAGCTTTTTCCAAAACACAGACATACACACACGTATTACATGTGTGTTGTTCACTGTTCACTCAGTTCGATCTCAGCGGGAGAGCCAAAAGCGAGCATGACAGCAAACTTTGACAGTATTACGCAATGAACGATCCTCATACCATAAACACACATACATAGCCAGCCAAGACAAGTGAATGTATCTACAAGCGCACTTTCTTGCCGTAGTTAACGCGCTTTGCCGCGCAAAATTCAAACGTAGCAGACGACGACGGCGATGGCACCGACGACGCGTACACCACCATTGCCAACACCTGGCTGTGGCTGGCTGGCTGGACCCCGTACAGAATCATACGATCGAACGAACGCTTCGAAACAACATCAATCCTCTCCAGCAGAGTAAGTAATGAGTGAACAGCTATCATCTATCTAGCTAGATAGATGCTTCTTGACGACTTGCATTGATCATCATTATCGGTCGCGGATGGTTATTAGTTATTCGGCTGCCAGCGGCACTAGCACTATCGAAGTTAAAGTTGAAGTTGTTGTTGTCTGTCGTGCAGCAGCGACTGCAAGAAGAAGTCAACAATCGGTGGTGTTTGGCTCATACAGTTTGTGTTGTTGTTGTTGCTGCTGCTACTGTAAAAATTATCGACATCGTTCGTGGGTTACGTAGTTAGTAGCCGTCGCAGTGAACGTCGCAGTGAATCGATCTCGATCGGTGCACCACTGCCTGCACTAACAGTCGACATTTCAACAGGTACCAGTGTGGAGGCTGTGGCGGCTTTATTCTCTAGACAGGCTCTCTCTCTCGCTAGGTGGTTTGCTCAAAACGCCGTAACCACCATTTGTTTGTCTTTGTGTGGGCGTGAGTGCGTGCCTATGTGTGTATAAATAAGTATAATCTATTACTTAGCGGCTCAGCGTCGTCAAACTAGACAGACAGATAGATACTTGATGTATGGAAAGTTGTTGTTGTTGTTGTTGCTGTTGCTGCCGTTTTTGCATGACGCGGTTGCATTGATTGCTATGGTGAATGGTGTTGTTCTCTTTGCCTTTCTTGTTTTCAAAGTCTTGCTTGCTTCACGTGTCGATGCAAATTGCACTTGGCGTGTCTAGCTGCAGAAAATATACGAGTTCTTCTTCTTGTTCAATTATTATTATTATTGTTAGAGTGTAATTATTATTACTAACAACGAAAGTGCAGCAACGTACAACAAATTTTGAAGTTTTGATCCACTGGCTGGCAGTTAGTAGCGGCCATGTGAACGTTTCCGCATGAGTGTGTAATAGTAATAATAATAATAATATTTTTTAATCCTGATACTTATTTATTTTGCCGTTTAAGCAAGCCGGTAACTAATTAATAATAGTACTTGCTTATCATCATCAATAATAATCTTACTCACTACTGTCTGGTCTAAATGCTGTCTATACGACTTTATAATTATTATATGCCGAAATTATTATTATTATACGTCGAAAATGTTCACACCTACCACAAGGGGATAAAGGCGAGAAAGCGTTGTCGAACGTCCTCATCATACTTTCCTCAAGTTGATGAGTTTTCTACTACAGTCAGTTTGAATTTAGTCTTCTGATGTCAGGTTGAAGCTTCAAGGGAGGCACTCCGCACGTATTGGGGAATGTATGTACGAGTCTTTGTGAGGGAACGAAAAAGTTAATTGTATATATATATATATATATATATATATATATATATATCACGTTATAATGTAAGAAGTGAGAATACATGCATAAATGCTGTGTATATAAAAGTTCATGATTACGTCCGATTTTCCGACGACTTACTGCCGTGGGACTCAATGCTGATACGTCTTTTGCCAGGTTCGATTTGCAGTGGCTGTCTGTAGCACCGAGAAGCCGCCATGAACGCCGAGCTCAGCGAGCGGGTGAAGGCGCGCCTCGTCGAGAGCGGCGAAGAAGAGCGAATCCGCGAGCTCCTCAAGACTCGACTGGTGTCGTGCGGCTGGAAAGACCAACTGAAGGCCGATGCTCGCCAACTCATTAAGGAACGAGGTGAATAGCAGATCTTGACTTTATCATCGATCGAATTGGTTACCGCCAGCTGTAAAATACACCGGCAATTGTAACTGTAGCCGCGGATTTGGCCATTTTGCGCTGATTCTGGAGCTACGGTCCGCTTTGGACTGGCGGACCGTAGCTCCTACTTCCTGCTGATATGTATATGCCAGCTTGTTGATTTTCTACAAAAGAAGCGAAATCACGCTGTGACTCGTTGAACGTTGAAGGAAAACATACAACTCACACTTGGCCCTTAACCAGGACAATGCCGGATTTGTCTGTTCTAGCCATAATGTAGCGCGAAATTTCAAACTTGTCGGGTGGACTTTGCAGCCCACAATACGTTTTCAGTAGACTAGAGTTTGCAATGAAGCCGACATTTGTTTTAAGCTCCGCAAGAGGTTTGGAGATCCGCTGGATAAACAATTCACCTTTAAGCTTCCCTTGTTTTCTCGTCGTGTTTATCTAGAGATTCCCTTGGCCGACGGTTGTGCCCTAGATTCCAATGCCAACATTTGTCACACCAATATATTGTATTGGCAAGTTATCCGAAATGGATGGAAGTTCTAATCAGATAATTGTATCTTATGTAGTTGGCAGAAACCAACAAAAAACTTTCGGGCTGACTCTCAGCCAACATTTAACGTCCACGGAATTACTTTCGCTTTGCTTTGCAAGGCGGAAAACCCCATAAATATGCAACGGCGGGGATTAGACCCATGCACCTGTGTGTTTTCTCCAATCGCAAGGCGCATGCGAGCAGCTAAACGTCTCACTGTCATCATATAATATCAACACCGTCGCACGAAGTATATATATATATATATATATATATACATATACGATAAGCGTATCGAACACGCCTGCCTGAATGTTAGAGCGTTCGTATGTATTATAAAGAAAATTATTTACATGAGTATATAATTAATTATATGTCATTGCGGTGGTCGGTGTGTTCACAGGTGTGGATAATGTGGACGTTGATGAGCTTCATTCCTACCTCATGCCGAAAGCTCGAAGCACGATTCCTGACTCGGTCAAGAAAGAGCTTCTGTTTGAAATTCGGGAGTTTATAATGCAACATGGCGGCATATTCTAAAGCCCGAAATTGAGGCCGCACGCGGTCTATGAAATCTGACAGCTGCCGACAAAAGTGACGATAGCTCAAGACTAGGGAGTGGGAGGCGTCCCATTTCGGCTGTTGATCTGTCGCCGATGAAGGACTGCCACTTTCTGTCCGCTGGAGCTTAGGCCAGCGCAGTATCTCGTATTTTTTGACGTACCACACTTCACACCTCGGCGAGTCGCCATTTCGTTTGTGATGAAACACGCTTTTTTGGACGCGGTAGGTACTTCCCGAAGGCTCTACCTCTCCGTCTCACGTTTTCTCGTACACGTGATATCACTCCTATTGGGTGGGCTGAAAGTCCTCTCAACTGGAGTTGCCATGTTCCACAGTTTCATCTAATTCATGTAAATAAACATGTATTACGAATCATTGTACGCTGGAGTTTCTATTTGAAGAGTTGATTTCAATGTTGTCCTCAATAGCGTATAATTCATTTATTTATTTGTACATAGTGTATGCATATTCTTTGTGATGTAAGGGTTATACTGTACACTGGTTTCTTAATTGTCGGATGTTGCAACTAAGTTGACATATTTATTTTACAAAAAGCTATTTCTGCGGCAGTGGGTATACTTACTAATAGCTATAGGACACTTGACGGTTATCTCCGCGGCTGTTTTCTATTTACAACTTTTGTTGTGCACTGTTACTGTATGGGAGCAAAAATGGCAACATCGAGTGTTTCTCAGGTCGTAAAGACCGATACAGGCTAGGTAAAAATAATTTCCTTGCTAATCTATGTTTAATCTGTTATGCATCCTGTATGAACACAATATATATATATATATATATATATATATATATATATATATATATATATATATAGGGTGTCCCTAAATTAAGTACACTATTTTTATTTATTTCATGAAGTTCCCGTATGACGTAGTGGCACTCAATTGACAAGGGAAACTGTGTGCCCAAAAAAGGCATCCACATCGTGATGCCTTTATGCTCGTTTGTGTTGGAGTAGTTTGTCATTTGCAGAGTGCGAAAAGAAGGGTTTACAGCGTACTGCATTTGTTGGTCTTCTGTTTATATAGATTTGTATAAAAACCGAGGATTTGTCTTTTGTGCAACTATTAGCAATCTAACGTGATCCTTGAGTATGTGCTTATTCTTATTCTCCATACACATCTTTGCCACTATCCTGTTTGCACCCAAGGGTACGTTTTGGGCGGTATGTATTGCTAGCCACATGTTGCGTGATTTCCAAACGAGAGGCACTAATAGTTGCTCTCAATCACCAATAATTGCTTTCACAGTAATTCGTTGTTCAGCGATGCGTTGGTTCGTCATTCGAAGAAACGAGTAAATCTAGCTAGGGCCTAGATCCAACACGGACTGGCGCACATCGGTCACTGTGTTTCGGCGGCGCTGTGGCTACTTTCGGCGGCCATTTTGAGTCGGGGGTTCGTCTACGGAAGGCCGAGGCGTGTGCGAAGATGACAGCGGAGGTGGTGGAGCCCCTGGCAGCGCCAGAGCTCGGCTGATGAGAAGTCGTGAGGACAACGGCGACTCGCGCAGCTGTACGCAACAGCTTTTGTTGCGTTTCCACTTCATTCGACGGTTCTGGAACCAAACCTTCACCTAGCGCGACAGACAGCCGGAAACAGATGTCAGGCAAATGATAATGGCAGTTTTTCTTTATCATGACAATGACAGCAGCAACGACAACAATAATAACAAGTGAGAAAAATTAAAGCGTATTCTTAGTTGGCTATTTAGTTTGTTGCAATAATATTTTTTTAGGCTCTAGCCTTCCGCTGGCGCGGGCGCAAGCGCTGCACCTCTTTGCTTCCACATTGGCTTCACACAATATTTGACATATAAGTCTATTGGTTGGGGCTTTTTTTCGCTGAACGGAAATGCGAGCGTTGATCGGCTTAGACTATCTAATGATACATATATTTCTGTTTGCAATCTACGAACGCTGTTAAGGCAAATAACTTAAACGCACTATGGTTAGTCATTGTATTACCAATATCGACCCATAGTGGTACGACGCACCTGTCGTTCTGTAAGCTGAAGTGAGTGAGCAATTTCGTATCGTCGTAGTCTTGTCAGATAGTTGTGTCTGGTGAACTCGACTTCCAGGGTACTCAGTTGAGCCTTAGTGAAGGCCGTTCGCTCCTTTCGACTCAAACGTGGCCCGGTAGGTGACGATTGGTCATCTTTGTCTTCTGAGTCCTCGTCAGTCGACGCAGGCCGATCGACTTCGTTGACAGCTTTTTGGATCGCTGAAGTGTCGACAGCGGAATTCTGCGAATACGCCGCCGTGGCATCTCCTAGAACGCCTGCCGTCTCTTTATGTATGGAGCGCAAGATGTTACATTAACGTGATTCAGTTATATTGTTTCGAATACGCACTAGCAGTAGATTCACAGGAACCAGGACGTTTTTTTTTCAATATACAAGAGCATTTTTTATATACAAGAACACGGCCGAAAAAGTTTTACCTGGAGCAATTAGAGGCGCAAAATAGGGTGAAACGTCATACACGGCAATATCCGAAAGCCTATTTTCTCTAGCCCTCTGAATCAATTATAAAGTGTATATATGAAGTGTAGCCACACACAAAAACCTGGGTCAGTCGGAAAGGAAATTGTGAGACTACCGTGAGTACCGCAAACTTTTTTAATTAGTTGCTCTTCGGTAAACCAGCAATAAGGTCTTCACAAACTCAATTTTTTGTCTAATATTAAGACTTGTGTCTACCCAAAACGTCGACGTTATAATAATCATACACCTTTAGTTTGTAATCATTTTTCGTTGCCAATTCAATTAAATATAAAACAACCTCAGCGAAGCTCTATGGCAAAAAAACCGGACGGCGTCAGCGGATCTTTCAGGATACACGAGAAACCTCTAGCATGGAGCATAACTGTTCCTTGCTAAGTAGCTGCACAAAATAGGGAACTCAAAGCTGTGGAATCAGCTTAAGCAGAACATGTAGACTTAGGAACATGACGAAACTATTCTAAACATGCAGCCTTGAAAGCTCTCATAGGCAACGCCTCAGTCCTTAGTGTTTTACGATATAGCAATGTAATGCCTGCTTATACGAAGGGCCTTAAAAATAATGAAGAAGAATATCGCCTAGTGTCTTAACGATCCAAGTCGTGTGATAGATTTGAGAAAAGTATACACTAGTTAAATCAAGTTCGCCGTGCTCTTGCACCGCATGGGTCCATTTGCACTCAAGATGTTACGCGACAGGGTAAGAAGCGGATCTGCCAGAGCACTTCTTTGATTTTTATGAGTTGGATGGCCGGATGGGCACTCAAAAATACAATTAATTGTCACCTATATCATTGGTAAACGTCGGTTTTTATAAGGAAATTATGTCACATTGTAAAATATTCAGGACACATTTATTACACATATATACATATATCGCCTTATGTGATAATCATATTTGGGATAATATATATATGCATACAATTCGGCGCCCCAGGCAGCTGTTGTGAGTTGTCTTATATTTGTTTAGGGACATTCGAAGTCAGGTCGCAGACAGGAGGAAAAGAAGCTGCACGTTCAGACCTTTAAACTACTCCTGCCGGAAGAGTGGGCAATGACGATCGTAATTTTAGCGTATTAGTACAAACAAACCTGTGTCGAGGTAGCTGACAGATATATAGGAGGGAGCTTGAAGGGTATTGCGAGAATAGACGTCAGCACCATTTATTAAAGGCCCGATGCAAGGTGCTTCAAGCTCGGATTGGATCAGCCGAGACTGGCTTCGTTGCGACGAGGCAGTGCACTCGCATAACGCCAACGGTGTTGCCGCCGACTCGTGCTGTTGCTCGACATAGCTTGCATCGAGAGCAGATGTCTGATATCCATCGTTGCAGGCACCTAGCCGAGAGTTAAGTAGCTGTTATATTGCCGCCATATGTGTATATGACACACGGACAGTGTGTTTCATGTTTGTTGAACAAATGAAGAACATTCTTGCGGCTAAATTTATTGCAGTGTGTTGTCTGAATGCTAACTGTGTTGTTTTGTGTGTATATATATATATATATATATATATATATAAAGTGCAACGACAGAAGGACCTCAGCGTTCTCCAAGAAACTGCTCACCTATAAAGAACTGCCCGCTTTCAATTTGGCTGTCGAGCTGATTGATGAGTCTCTCAAGATCTTCGGCGTTGGCAGCGTACCACTCATCGTTGGATGACGGCCAGGCTGTCGGCATCTGGCAGCCGTGGGCATTGTTTTCGCCACTATTGGTACTGGCAGCACAAGCAGCACCAGTACCATCGACGATTTGGTGATGACTAAGAGATGAAGGAGGAAGACTGCCAGTGAGTGCCTTCTCATCGCTCTGTGGCTGAAGTTCGTCCTCGACGATGGAGCGCTGTCGCTTTGCAATGCTACCGGCTACGGTGGCTTGGCACAAGCGGAGCTCTTCGAACCAACCCGGGCTAGTCGGTGGTGGAATGTTCTCTGATTGCATCATCTCAGTTGTGATGTCGGTTGTGTCCCCGAGGTGGCTGGACGTCGGCTGGACGCGTCGGCGTGAAATCGCGTCGTCGCTAACTGGACGTATTTTCCTTTCACGCCATCTACGGATAGGTGGGAAGCATAAACAGCGGTCAGTGCGCGGAGATACCGGTATCCCCTAGAGCGGGATGTATCTACCGTCAGCTAACGTCCATCCTCTGTTAATACCGTAACCTACGAGACGGCGACGTCGTCATCAGACATGACACGAATCGAGTCACCATCGATGTGTATTCTCCTGTATGTGTTTATTTTAAAAGCAACATGTTAATATGTATTGAGCGCGAAAGCTCAAAGATAAGACATCACAGAACCATCATCTTTGTAAGCTTTCCTCGACACGACTTTTTCGCTTAAATGTTTATTCTTTTGCAATCGAACAATTGGGATTTTTTTCGAAAATGTTTGAAGTTTGTAGATTTCTTTCTTCTTAAAGATTCCTAAAGAAATATGTTTTGAGCAAGTTTCATCACTGAAATGTATATATCACATACTGCCACACCCTACACACACACACATATATATATATATATTAACGTGAAACGCCATTTCCTTTTTCATGCGCATATACTAGAAGATATCGGTAAAGATTTGTATTAAGATTTACGTATAAGTTTACAAAAAACGTACGCACAAGTAGACCAGGATCGACATTTAAGAAATCCATAATAGTGAAACGTGAGGTGTGCTTGGTATATTTGTCTCTTTTAAATTTTAGAGCAGAAACGAATATATTCACCTTAGTAAATGGCCTCACCTTTGGCCGACTTCCTTGTCGACGTGCTCCAAAATTCGCCTTTAGCTCACACCTGTCAAATGATTGTCCGATAGTGAATATTCGCTCCTTACTTTAAAGCTGTGTACTACTTTCAAGGCACTAAGTAGTTAACTGTCTTTGAATATATGTATCTTCACTTAAAGTCGCTTTGACTCTTATTACAAATCAAACGCCAGAATACTGTTATAGCGCCCACGTAGTTTTTTGAATGTGTGTGCATACCGTACTTGCTTACTGAGTCCAATTAGCAGAAACTGTCCTGCATCAACTTGAAGTAAACCCACGGGTGAAGGCCCATGTGCTCAGTTAAGGCTTACCTATAGGTATTTGGACCACTCTGTATCGTATCTCACCTTGTTGTTGGTCGCCGTTTTCGTCCTCGTCGAATGAGTCTCACACGTAAGCAGTGAATGTGAGAGGAGACATTTCCGCACTTCACAGCCTTCACAGGGGAAATCTTAGTAGCCATTGACTTCTGTAATCACATGTAGCATGTCATTGCAGCTGCAGAGTGGGCCTCGGAGTGTTTCAACCGTGCGATCACTGCAGTATCACTACAGGCAGCATGTAATAATTGTTCACTGGACGTCGGCGACGTCAAGGCGTGCAAAAATGCGCGGCTCACAGCGGTCATTGCGGTGCATCTAAGCTCTACGGCACAGCAACAGGACTAGCAGCAGCAGCAGCACGAAGTTAATGCACGACGCAAACAGATAGCTTGGAATCTAACGGCTATTCGCTGGTACGTACGCTGCACAATTGGCTATAATGGTGTGGTTAAAAACATATGTACACATGGCTGTATGCAGGTGTTGATCTCCCTACTGTGTAATGAGCGTTGTTTGTACACTTGCGCGTGGCACAAGGTGCTCTTTGTGGGCCATTCGATTGGTGACGAGGCGTACGTGTGACCACAGGGAAGCAGTAATTAGCTAAGCTGAACTTGGAATCTCTCGGAATGATCTCTGATTTGTAGGGCTCTGTTGTGGTCTCATGACTTGATCAGTAGTACATTGCGGATGTGTGTGTATCGCTTAACGTGTGCATGTATCTCGTATGCGCGTCTCTGAGTGTATGCGAGGTGAGGGAGCCCTGCACTGCAAAGCTGTAGTTGGAGCCGCAGAGCCTGCTCGGATAGACACGACCACCAGACGGACAGAAAGACAGGCGGGATGCTTTACGCCGCAGTGCATCGTTCAGCCAAATGCCTCGGTCGGCCTTTCTTCGGCACTGATAAAGATGTGATTCAGATGTAGATTCAGATGAGATCGCTCTGAAAGCGCGAGCTTTCCTCTTTTTCTTTTCCTTCTTCTTTTTCATCATCATCATCATCATCATCTTTTTTTTTTCGATCGTCGGCTAGCTGTCCTTCCTTCCAGCAGAGCGTGAATTGGCTCTCTGTCAGCGTGGCGTTGTCGTCAGACTGCGGTTGTTGTCATTGTTGCTGTTGTTGTCGCTGTTATTGTTGTTGTTGTTGTTGTTGTCGTTCATCATAGTCACATAGTCATGGAGCCGAGAAGACCCACCAAGCTGAGCACACAAACATCGCATGCACAACCAACCGCCACCGACCATCGTACATGTGGCTACACACAAAAATCGACGCCCGTATTCCGGACTCGAACGAGCGAACGCCGCCCGCCCGTGCTACGCCCACACGCACACGTGCCCGCTGCTACCGCTGTTTCCACATCAGCACCACTAGGGACGCGTTCGCTGTGGCCGCCGACGCCTGATCATATCAGTGGGTGGCAGGGCCTGGAACAAGCGAAGATCTGTGGATCATCATCATCGGCATTCATATCAACATCATGCTCACCACCACCACCATTATAAGGATCACTAGCATTACCATCAGCATGAGAATCTTCTCTTTCGTTGTCACCACCACTCTCGGCGCTGCCTCCCCCCCACCCCCCTTATATATATATTTTTTTTTTCTATATATATATATATATATATATATATATATATGTCTCGTTCTCTGCCTCGCTCGATAGAACAGCGAAAAGGCCGTGGAAAAATGTGGAAAAATCGGAGGTGGCACAGTTCGATCGCCCGCGCAATCCAAGATTTCCGACGACACGGTTAACTAGCCGGTTAACGGCGACGACGATCACGAGCCAGCGGCGTCGGCGTAGTTAGTCGTCAGTCATGGCGCTAAGCGCTCACCAAGCGCCGTCATCGCTGCCGGTCGAGTTTTGCTTCGCCTACACATATACTACTCGAGGCACCGCCGCATATTGATACGGCCATGCGAGAAAGACGTACGATAGAGAGACATAAAGGCAGAGAGAGAGAGAAAGAGAGAGGCTCGACTGCGTGGCGCGTAGGACATTTGCCAATATTGCTACAATACTATCCATACATACATAGACGCATGCATTGAACAAGCGGCAGCGGCAACAACTTTGAATCTGAAGTTCCAGGTCGCTTCGTACAGTACTATTCTTAATATATATATATATATATATATATATATATATATATATATATATATATATATATATATATATATATATATGCAGGATGTACTTAAACCGATAATCCGTATTTAAGCTAGCCCTATAATTCGTTAAAATAGGTTTTTTCGTCAATAGAATGTAAAAGGAATTACATTCTATTGAAGAAAAACCTATTTTAATTGTCTTCTAGTACACCAGCAATAGAAAAAGATATTTGTTTTAATTGATTTTGTTAATGGGGGGTTAGATGGTAATGCACAATTTTTTGTTGAGACATTTGTGCTCTCCGTTTTTCTTCGATCATGGTCGATTTTTAATCCACTCCGGCATTCACCTTGTTTAAATTGGGAACCATGTAAACTAATTTAGGAGTGGACGGTCTGGGTCTTGAACCCAGACCTCTCGAATGCAAGGCAAAGGGTTTTGCCACTAAGCTATCTTGCTCGGTTTTAATTAATTGAGATCATTCAGGCGTGTTCAGAAAAAAAAACTCTGATTTGGTTGAATGCCATCGAACGTTGGTAAGCAGAAGCAAACCAGTCGTATTGAAGAAAGTCCCCGAAAACTTGCGATGCCGGGATGTCGCACGTTTGAGTCTTCATGTTTAATGTTTTACGTCCGTTACGTTATTTAGTCCATTTCGACATGCAAAAACACGGCTTTTAAGCAAAACTTTCAGAGAATGTGCATTACATTTGGATTATTTTAGCGCCAAATTGACAGTGGCTCGATTCGCGGTAGCAGCTTATTAATGTTCAACATCTGAACTGTGTTCACCCTTACGACTGGTATGCATTTGCTGGTTGCAGCAGAGCGTGTGCCGAGCAGCGAGATATGTGAGCACTACCGTGCGTATTGTGCTTATCGACTACTTTCGTACCGGTTCCGGCGAGTTCAGACTCCGCGGTCTACTCAGAACGTTGGGACTTAAAGACAGAATAATTTCAGACCGAGTTTCTTACACGTACACTCTTCAAGCATACAAAAGAGGGCCATGATGTGCTGGCAGACTGTATTTTTGTTAACTGTAGTGCCAACATCTTCAAATTACTGGGTAATTTTCAAAAGAATCTGAATTTTCGTCCGTTGATGCTGCTATGTTCCATTCCTCTAATGAACAAACCGTCCACTCGTGATCGCATATTTTTAAGGGTGATATCCAGCAAGTCACATCAGTGTAACATTTATTCGTAGATTCTAAGCAAGCTATTTTCTCTTCCGTTAGAGAAAAATACGTTTATTTTACTTTACCTTGTCAACCAGCGACATTGGGCAATACAATATTACAAGTGTTCTATTCCCCTTGTTTTGTGTAGAGATATGACTGTGGTGTTCTTGAGTTATTCTGGCAACACACTAGTCTCGAATGATTCATTGAGAATCTTCGAAAATGGAGCAAGATGGCTTAGTGGCAAAGCCTCTGCCTTGCATTCGGAAGGACTGGGTTCGAGACCCAGACCGGCAACTCTTAAATTGGCTTGCATGGTTTCCAATTTAGACAAGGTAAATGCCGGAGTGAATTAAAAATTAGCCATGACATGAAAAACCTTGCACGGGCATTAGCCTTAAGGAAAATAAAAAAAAAATCTTCGAAAATGGCTATGCAATGTAAGGGATTAAATAATTAAATCGAAACTCCAATACTCCGCAGGTCCGGTCGGCGAATAGACCGTGAGGTTTTTAGTGGGTGAAAGTCGCACACTAGGGATGCTGTTGGTTGCCAGTACCGACAATACATCAGCGTTGCCAAAATTCCCACGGCAAAAAGTATGGTAGCTCGGAATCACCCTAAATAGTTTTCTTTGTGCTGGTGAACACGTGCGGCAGGCGACGGAGCAGGCAATCAAGACAGCCAACAACTTTACAGGGCTTATGCCTAACACCAACGAGTAACGACAATCTGAATAACGAATAATCATGTCCATGACCGAGTCAGTTGTCCACCGACATCCTGAAGTTCGCCGCTAACAGGACCCGCCTTCGTGGGTCCTGTTAGCGGCGGAGCCTTCCTAGTAATTCACATTTGCGTAATTGATGTAGATCAGATAAGTTGCCTTGCATGAAAAGCGTGTCAATACTAGGAACTACATTACCTAACACGGTTTGAGGGCACCTGATCCACAAGCGTCTTAGGAACGTGTCTAGGGTGCCTTCCACCAACTTTCTGTACTTAGACAGATAAGGCTTCCAGACAGGAGAAAAATATGTAAGTTTAGGAACAACAAAAGATTTATATCGAACGTAGACATGCGGAGTCGTTTAAATGAAACACCGGAAGATGGTATTTATGATGCGCAACGGTGCCTCTACAACCATGGTAATGTGAAGGCTAAACACGGGCTATGATAGCCCAAAACGGCAAACGCAAAGAAAGATTGCATTGACAATGGGTTTGTGTAATCAGGACTGAACATGCGATTTCTTTTTGTTACAGTGCTGTTGAATTAAAGCTCTATATTAAGAACAAATATTGTCATATATTAACGGTCTTATCATGTAGATACAGACAGTTGCAAGTGTGTCAGTGTCTAGGTATTTATTTGACTAGTAAGCACATATAGGGAAAAAGAGAATAGCAAACTGTTGTATTTGCTTATTATGCAAATAATTGTCTTAGGTATTATCGTCATCATCGACATTATCATTATTCTGCCGACAGTCAAGGAGGCAAAAACAGCAACCACTTCAGTCTGTCATCATCGTTGTTGTTAACGACGTTATTCATACTTGGAGAGATCGACTGCAGTTGTGGTGGTTTCTTAGGAGAGGCTGGAAGAGGCGTGGCATGGAAGCGTAAGACACCGTTATAACAGCGAGAGCCGCTGCCTTGGCAATAACGTGATCTGTGCAAGTCTAGTCGACTGTCGTACAACGTACAGCTTTCATTCGATGCAAGCAAATTTAGCGGAAAGCCGCCGAAAAAGAAAAATGACCCAAAGTTAAGCGGCCGCATGAGACATCGCGACTACGTGGTGGTTAGGTGTAAGCATTGCTAACTTTTTCTCGCCAGAGACCTCCTACATAACACTAAGTGACAGAGTTTAACCGAGGTACCTATTCCTAGGCTAAACGCCAAGGCTACATGTTGACTGCCGGATCAGAGATAAATATTAAACAAATTTTTTTTTAGCCGCGACTTCTTGGCTCCTTTCTTACCACCGTTCTGTCGACGAGCAGCAGCAGCCAAAGAGAACGCCAAGCATTCTGTATGAGGCAGCCCAAAAGCATCCCCGCATCGATAACGGCTGTACGGCTAAGAGTCCATGCTGACGGTGTTAACTGGAAGATTCTCTGCCACAGCCCGACGAGACAGTGATCAAACTAACGCCCCCGCAACGAGAAAAGGCAGCGGGACGTTCGTCGTGCTCCAGTTCGGACACAAAGAGATCAGGAAAGGACGCTAACAAAAAAAAAAGTACTAAACGCGGGAAAGAGAGATGGAATAACAAAGCGATCAAACGGCCTGTCCCGGATGATTTCCACGAGCGAGATGGACAAATAAAAGATATATATATATATATATATATATATATATATATATATATATATATATATATATATATATATATACATATATACCCAATGAGATTCTGGGATTTTATGAAGTGACAGAATGCCCTTCCGATTTCTTTCCTCAATATGTTTGGTGAAATGTAATCCTTGCGTTGACAAGACTGCAAAAAATGCTGAACAAATTATCTTGGCGCTGATATCAAGCGAAACTAATCTTTCCAGACGAGCCTGCCTCTGTAGCAAAATTAAATCGCTATAGTTCTAGATGCATTTATCACTCAAGAATTAGGTCAACAAACGTTTGCAGTGATGCAAGCAATTGTTGCAGGTAAAACCGACTCCGGGGGTAGAGAACAAGATCATCTCGGCTTACATAAGTGTTGTCACTGGCAAGTGACGCCTCTGGATTTCGTCCGGCAGATCGCTTACCAATATTGAGAACGAGAGTAGGCTGAGATTGTCACCTTGTTCGACCCCTGTAGTCTGATTAGGTAGAGTGCGCTCAGTTAGCCCATCGTTAAGAATTACAGACCCCATATTATTACCGTTAAAACACTTTGTTACGCTAACTTCTCAACGAGTATTGTTTGAAAGCCGCCTTAAAGTCTACGAACAAAACAAGGAGAGAGTTTTGTTTACCACGGTTGCTGCTCTGGCAAGCACTCGGTATTTTCTAAGAACTCTTCTAGCCGATGCGCTATCAATACAGATACATACTTTGCAAAAGTTTTTCTTTTAATGAAGACGTCATGGAATTTCTTTCTTTCTTTTTTTTTTTTGGTATATCACTTAAGAGGTTGACCTTTCACTCTAAGGACGTCTTCATGATTATATTAAGAAAGCAGCGAGGAGAAGGGGCTAGGGCAACAACCTGTCGCAGACTTTCGTTCTAGAAGTGGTCTGAACTAGCAGCTTTTCCTGGCGGCGCCTTCATTATCGCATCCACTACTTTCGGTTGCCCACTTACTGCGTACTCAGGCGTACACCGGGGTATAACCGGAGACCGTAGAAAAGCTGGCGAACATGTGTCGTAAATAACTCTCTAGGCCTCCAGATGACACTGGACAGGCTGTTGGGTGCGTGTCGGAGCGCGACTATTGAAGAGCATAAAACTAGCACTCTCTGAGAAGCTTGTTTTAAATATATATATTTTGCTCCAGTTTAACTTCCCTCACCACCTTTTTATAACACCGACTACCATGCGTATACAGGGAAGTATTTCAGGGCGACTTCAGGGATATACTCGTACGCCTGTGTTAGAGACCGGCAAAACGTCCGTTTCGTCAATGGAGCAGTTGAGGTGCTCTCCAAGCGCAGTGGCTTTGTTAATGTCTGCTTTATGTGTGCACACTAATGTGTATTGCTAGTGGTTAAAGTAAGCTTTTCTAACTGAAACTAGCTTTTCTAGCAGAATTATGACATATTCAGAGGGACTTGAGTACATTACAATTGTATTTAACTACATGCACGCGAGCGGTTCAGTCAGGAGTGCCCTTGACTCTTAATTGTTCCGCCGATGTCTAAAATCGTCTTATTTATAGAGACATAAAGGGCTCTTCATAAGGACGATTTAATTGAATGTCTAATTTGAATTTCGTACTTTTTAGGGTTCTTCTTTGTCTTGAAGGAATCCGTTGATTCTGACATCTGCGCGAGTAGAGATGACATTATTTTGCCAGTGCCACTGGCTTGTGCTGCTGAACGACACAAGGGAGAATCTAACCCACATTTGATTGGACGATAACGATTCTTTACCACAGGCGACCTTTTTTGCCGTGTTTTTTTATTTCCAAATTGAACCGAAACCACCAATGTCTGTTCGGATTGTTTTGCTTATAAGCGCCAAATTTGATTTCTATAGTGCCGCAACGTCTCTAATCACCGGTTCATGTTTCCAAGTCTAAAATAAACAGTAAAATATACAACATTTCAAGACTATATAAGAGATAAAAGAAATCGCAGAAGCTTATTGCTCTCATATGTACAATATATATAAATCGCGTGGGTTCACCAGCACTGAATCGTCATTATGATTGTTTACGTTTCACTGCACGACAGAGGGCTATACACATGTTCGTGCACAACAACTGCAAATCTTGCTCAATCTACATATAATGTAACTGTTGCAGGCCTTTTTTTGTTTGTGGCGGCGTGGTCTAGGGGACTAGTGCGCTAGTCATGGTTGTCATCTACCGGGGTGTCGCCGGTTCGATCCCTGTTGTTGGTCGAATTTTCTTTGAGCGATGCTCATTGAGAATAGATGATAAACCATACCGCTGAGAGTCAGCGGCCATGCTGCCACAAGGACTGTTGGGGAAACCCTAGATATCTTAACATGTCCGGCCCTCGGTGCATTGAAGATATACCTCAGGTTAAGTGCCAAGCCCGTAGGGGACGGAGGATAGTCTAGAATTAAAAACAACCTCCTTAAAAAAATGTTTTTAATTCTAGGCCTGTGCCCACTGGCCGGGTTGAAGACATGCACGGGCCCATAAATGCAATGAATACATTTATTGCACGGGCATATAGTATGTTCTGCCTACGCATCTCAACGGAGAGACCTGTCTGGCATGCACTAGATCTATGACTACCATCTGCCCCCCACAAGACAAACAGTTGGCGTTACCCTGTTTCGGTTTACCGTGGACTTGCTAGAGCTGCGCTGATTCGTCCCGCGACGACTCGCCAAATGTCCATCTAAACGTTGTGGTCGCTTGATTCGCCCGGTCAATAGGAGCTTGCGCCTTGAAAAATGCCTCTAGCGCGAGACATGGCAGCTTTTCTGTTAAAAAAAAAAAGGTGAGTAGTTCTTGAAGCCGTTTTCCTAAATCATTCCCTAAAAGTTCGTTAGCCTCCCATAGTTGGCGTAGTAGTAACGATCAACTTGGGCCGCTAAAGATGATCGTCAGAGGGAATAAACTGGTCAGCCTCCACCTTGATTTCAACTACATCATTAATGCCTGAGTATTACCATAGCATTCGATCAATGATACTTCTGCCACTGACCTTGCTGTTTCTCCTCCAGCAGCACATCCCAAAGTATATTGCGCCGTTGCAGATACGAAACGCCCGCCCGTTTGTGTACGAAACTTTGCAATTCGTCGATGAACGGAGGAATAGCTCACGATCACGGTTGAACTTTTGTAGCTTGACAACGGGAAGCGCCGCCCCGCTCATTGCGTCCGCTTCTTGAAACATGACGAGCCGATGAAAAACTAGACATGGCTATTGGACCTTGTTTTTTTTTGCCTAGACCGCTTCAGCTGTTGAGGCTTTCAAGCTTCCGCGGCCACCGCCAGAGTCAACTGAGCGGCAGGCTTCTCATTTGTCCTTAAAACCGGGTCGAGCTTAGAACCGCGTTATCCTCATTTGCTCTTAGCACCGACTTATCCTTGGAACTGCGTTTTCCTCGTTTATCCATAGAACCGGCTCGTTCTTAGAACCGCGTTCTCCTCACTGGCTCCTAGAACCAGCTCGTTCTTAGAACCGCGTTCTCCTCGCTTGTCCTTAGAACTGGCTCGTTCTTAGAACCGCGTTCTCCTTGCTTGTCCTTAGAGTCGGCTCGTTCTTAGAACCGAGTGCTCTTCGCTGGCTCTTAGAACCGCGTTTTCTTTACTGGCTCTTAGACCGACTCGTTCTTAGAACCGCGTTCTCCTCACTGGCTCTTAGAACCGGCTCGTTCTTAGAACCGCGTTCTCTTCACTGGCTCTTAGAACCGGCTTGTTCTTAGAACCGCGTTCTCTTCAGTGGCTCTTAGAACCGGCTCGTTCTTAGAACCGCGTTCTCCTCACTGGCTCTTAGAGACGGCTCGTTCTTAGAATCGCGTTTTTCTCACTGGCTCTTAGAAACGGCTCGTTCTTAGAACCGCGTTCTCCTTACTGGCTCTTAGAAACGGCTCGTTCTTAGAACCGCGTTCTCCTCACTGGCTCTTAGAAACGGCTCGTTCTTAGAACCGCGTTTTCCTCACTAGATCTTAGAAACGACTCGCTCTTAGAATCGCGTTCTCCTCACTGGCTCTTAGAATCGGCTCGCTCTTAGAACCGCGTTCGCCTCACTGGCTTTTAGAAACGGCTCGTTCTTAGAACCGCGTTCTCCTCACTGGCTCTAAGAAACGGCTTGTTCCTCGAACCGCGTTCTCCTCGCTTGTCTTTATAATCGGCTTGCTCTTAGAACCGCGTTCTCGTCACTGGCTTTTAGAAACGGCTGGTTCTTAGAACCGCGTTTTCCTCGCTGGCTCTTAGAAACGGCTCGTTCTTAGAACCGCGTTCTCCTTGCTTGTCCTCAGAGCCGGCTCGTTGTTAGAACCGCGTTCTCGTCGTATTCAGCAACTCTTCACGCGCCTATTCATTCAATACGCGCCGTTTGCTTCAATAACCGCTTCAAGCTGAGGCAGAAACTATGCGCAGGCCCGTACTTAAATACTGACAAAATGGCATTCGCTAACTACGCCGCACACAACGAAATCCAGAGCATTATTGGACTGTTTGGTGGTTAAATCCATAGGCAGAATATGTCAAACTTGTCGTCTAACTCACACGTTCTGCACAAAACGGTTCATGTGTGTGTGTGGGCGCACTGTCTCGCTGAAGGCCTTTCATTGTACACACGGTCAATACACGGTTTCACAGCAGTCATCTAAATTCGTAGATAGACATCCGCTGTGATCATTTCACCCTTTTCAAAAACGTGAACGCCCTCACTGGACACCACACTTAACACTTGCACACCGGCCGGAAACTTAAAAGAGAAGATTTAGTAAGAAATGATCACCTGAGAAACAACGAAGATGGCGACGTGAGCTGCGGATCTGTTAGCTTTCATTCAAAATATACACACGTACAATATATATATATATATATATATATATAAAACACAAGTTTGTTACTCAGCAAACGACCAGCATTGGCCAGCTCATTAGATACCGTGTATGCGCGTGTGCGGAATACAAATCGGTGAAACTTGCTGTTAGGATTCGCTTGATCTACAAAACCGAACCTAGATGAAACGCTCCTTGATATCCGACGAGCCTACAAAGCGGTCTTTGGAACAGGATGGTAGAGAGTGGATTAGGATCAGAATGGGTCAATACAATTAAAGACATCTACAACTGGAGCTACGTTATCGCAAGAATAGAAAAGAACACATCCGAGATCTACAGATCAACAAAAGAATTTCGGCAAACATGACCTTGGTCATTGTCACTGTTTTTGCTCCACATTGCCAAGGCGGCACGACCATGTATCCTGTTGTTTGCGGACGACATAATGACTTTGGTGGCCAAAAGATGCTAACAATGTGCGGAGAAACGGCAGAAAAGATTTGATAAGAGTACACAAAAACAAATTCGCAAATGTGATATTTTGCAGGGATTCCAGGGAGATGCCGCTAGAGGCACTGTAGAAGCAAATCGAATATAAAAACACCTACAAATATTTGGGAGTTATAACAGAAAGCACGCCCGATAATTTTAAAGCCGAGCATACAATAAGAAAAAAAACAAGCTAAAACTGGACAAATGACTATAGAAATTTAAGGTTTGTGGAGCTGCACCTGATTTATGGTAACTAAGAAGTTTTAGAGGAGCATGCTTGTGCTAACAGTAACGCACGTTAACGCTATTATGTGTTTAGACGCAAGCACGGTAAAGAGTCTTGACAAGATGCAAAGTGCAGCTGGCCGCCATGAACTTCCAGGGAGGTACACAAGTGCAGCACAGTTCATCGAAGATGAAATTCGGCGTCTCCGGCTCTTGGGCAAGGGAAGCACAGGCAAATATATCGTATGTAAGCCGCCTAGAAAAATAGCTGCAGGTAACGAAGAATAAGACTGAGCAGCCGAATTGCTCACAGCAAAATTGACTAAGGTCAATATAAGCAATAGGATGAATTGGTAAAGTTTTTTGAGCGTAACTTTAAGTGGAACACTATGAAGAATACGAGGTGGTGGTAAAAAAGATATAATATTCTCCAACTCGTAAGCCTCAGGGCTTGACTGCAGGGCCGGTATGTTTAACAATTGATTGCTGGTGTGAAAGCGTCCGATGTAGAGCGTGGGAATCTATGAAACGCATCATGCTGGAGTGCGACGAGCTAGGAAGAATGAGAAGTGTCTTTAGCCGATGTTTTAGATTTCGATGAAAAATTAATATGGCAAGAGATAAATAAAACCAAACCCTAGGCTAGGGAACTGGCATTGAATGTAAAAAGTCATAGGGAACCTCCGCTAAACCAAACTATTGTGATGATTAGGTGGCTATATATATGCGATAATCCAACTTATTGTATAAAAGCACTACAGACGACGCTGTTTGTAAACAATGTATTTAACGATACCGCAGTAATAATATGATACGAAGCCTGTATCACGCTGTGTGGCATACCACCGTGAGCGCATCTGATTCAATAGATATTCAACAAGGAATGGTATATATATCCCTAGAATTTGACCAACAAACCTTGGGATTTAGTGCAACGCGGCGAAAAATATTTTTTTTCCCGATGGAACAAGGCGGCGGATATATGTTCTAAAAATGGGTGACTAAACGCGAAAACCAAAATATAAGGATTGCAAATAATTTTATTTCTTGGAAGTTATCTTTAATACAACATTTGTTTTGCTTTGAGCTAACGTAGAATGCAATTCAACAGATGAATAACAAATACTGAACAAAAAAATTCTTCAAACAAGCACGTATTACTGGTTTGTCAATAAGATGACTGGACATCTCACTGGGATCAGGGTAAAAAGCTTGATATAACTACGTTTGGGAATTTCGCTCTTACTCCAAAAGAAGACCCCTTCCGGCCCCTTGTTCCATGGAAAAAAAGTTCGCCGAATTGTACTAGACCCCAAAGTTTGTTGGACGAACTCTGGTAGACCCTGTGTATGCGTTGGCGAAGATGGTTACGCTCTCTACAGGTCACGCGACAGCCACTTGGCCGATTGTATTCAGGAAACAGCACTGTGGGGAATTGACCCCGATTCTGACCGAGGCTTTCATCAAGGCCCCGGCGAGGGGAAGCTTTACGCTGTCCCAGCGCATGTCCCAGTGAGGGCCTCTGAGCTCGGAATGGTCGGTGGTGGCGCGACCACCGGCCGCATAGACGCACCAGCTTCAGGCCTATCGAAACAGCCTGGTGGGTGGCGAAACGTTCCTACGAGACGCGTCGCTGCGGCTGCCAACGTGCTAGCGCTGGTAAACGCCTGACTATGAGGCAGACGCGTGCACGGCGGACGGCGGCGGATCGGGCTAGGCCCGCTGTGGTCCATCTTGAGTCCCTCGACGAGTATAGAGTGATATTGCAAAACAGGGTGGTTATCCAGACGTCACGTTCAACGATCGATAGATTGGACTAGGTGGGATATCGCTTGCCTTGCACAGGCGTGTGGCCGATCAAGCCTGCACTTCTGACTTTAGAATCACTTTTTTTTTCTGAAAGGTTTCGGGAATGCATGATGCACATGCGCCACTAGCAGCCTGCGTGACTAGTGTGAGACTCGCAAACCAACTAAACCCGGATTCCTCCCCACCCCCCCAGCCTCGGTATTACTTTGGCATTACTTCGAAGCCGTGGGAGAGGCGTCTCTGCCGTTCTCCTTCAATCAGCTCTATCCCTGACTATCATCTCGCATGCAGGATCACCTGAGAAGCGCCATCTATAAGACCTCCCGTTAACTTGTGGGGATCAGGTCTTCGGAATATAAGTCGCTTCTGGAGCCGGATTTCGAGGGACGTCTGGTACATTTAAACGTGTACAACAAAATATTTGCAACCGCTCTAAAATATGTATAATAACTGGTGGTCGCTTCTTCGAATAGTAGTAGTTTTATTAACCAATGATTGGTTTACGAATATACATCATAGACATCGCATTTCCAGAGTTGAGACAGCGAATTGCTCTTTCACAACACTGAAGGTGATACAGATCACACGGGCAGCCACAAAGTTTACACATACACTCCGCCGAGATTTCATGAAACTTCTCGCGCACAGATTTTCAGATGGAAGCCGTGGACGGCAAATCTAGTGATTAGATGCCGATGCTTCTTCGAATAGTCCTTATATAATGATTAACCCGTGCGTAACGTAAAACGAGATTCGTTTGGTCGACCTTCCCTGGCAAGCCTCAGATAAAAAATAGCCATAAATCAAACCATCATCGATTTGGTATTAAAATTACCCAGAATGGCAAATACCTTCATTTTACTACTATGTTGGTATATTTTAAGCTATTAAATGACAGGTTAAACACAAAACGTAAAAGCTAAGCAACAATACACCACAGAACCTTTATTTTTTCCTATCTTATTCAATATAATAATTTCCCGTTTACCAATTTTTCTCGGGTGTTTTTCAGATGAAGCATCCACAGGAAGATTTTTTTCGAACAGTTCTTTCTTAAACAACCATGCACTTAACGGATGTCCGATAAATGACCTCTGTAAAATAAATATTAGTAATTTCATTGTTACTCCTTAACAACTAAACAAAACAGTTCCGTTTCATTTTATGAAGAAAAAACATTTAGCGAGTTGTACAATACCCTCATCCGGCGCAACACATTCTATTTCAAAACGATATTTGTAGTATATTTTTTATAGTATAATTTGAAGGCACATCTTTTCAAATTTGACTGTTTTGGCAAAGCCTCAAAGTTTATTGGGTTAATATAAAAGCAGTTTAGGTCGTAGCTGTCGCGACTTAATGGTTTCTTTAGTGCCCTATACTTTGCAACTCTCTCTAAAGTTTCTGCAGTCTGTTATGTTTTCTATTTTTATTTTCACCTTTCCTACGTTCTGTAAGCGTGTTGGCTATCTGGCAACGTGTACAAAATATGCGGTAAGAAAACTTTTGCCGAGGATATCTTGTAGCGCATTGCGGCACGCTGTTCAACTTTTGATGGGTTAACAACAACAGCAACAACAAGACTAGCAGAAGCCGCAACTCGTTGTTCATCCCATTATACGTCGTTGTCGTTGTTGTTGTTGTTGTTGTCTTCATCATTATCATCAACATCACAATTTTGATTGCCAACAGGGCTTCCATATAGCTCACTTGTAGGACGTGTATTAGGAAGACCTTATCGTTGTGGCCTTCTACCTCAGCCTTTCATTCCAATTGTATTCCTCTCTCTCTCTCTCTGTCTCTCTCTTTATCTAACTTTGCGTACGCTCTTCTCTGCTGCTACTATGTTGGCAGTAACGAACGAACAAGAGTACTGGCGACTATTGCAATTGTCGCGCTGGCAACAGTACTGACTGACGAACGCCACTACGAAGCGTCGACACAGCGACATGGCGCGATGATATCAGCCGACAAAAGAATTGGTTAGCATCCAAGGCACGCCACAAACCACCACCCCCTCCTCGCCCCCATCTATAGTCCCGTAATCCATCCATAGCGTCCTGTGGTGGTCGATGATGAGCGATGATGATACGCTGCCAACCGCCCGACCAATCAACCAACCCACAGCTGCTCGATGCCAGTTGGTTGGCCGAGGTCAGCCGCAACTATGTGTCACCGCTATGTGTCGCGCAGCAGATGCGCAGATGATCAGCCGTAGTACCATTAAACTGGCAGGATGAGATTAATAGTACCACCACCAATACCATCTATAACAACAACAACCCCACGACCAACACCATTTATAACAACCCACGACCCCCCCCCCCCCCGCCCCGTATCACCACCGTTACCGGCGCGACCGCTACTGCCTGCAGCATGGGCGGCAGAAATATACACGCCGACGCATTCATACGCATCCAGCGCACGGGGGCACGATCTTGCACGATCACCGCCATGCCATCATCAACAGAATCATAATCATTGCCATCGTTGTCGTCGTCGTCGTCGTCGTCGCCGCTGCCGTCATCAACAGTATGATGTCATTTCATCATGACCCCATCATCACCTCACCGATTACCACTGTCCGCCGCATGGAACTAAAATATAGTTTAGAACTAAACTATAGTTTAGTGTTGTCACTTGCATTATGTGTATCGATCGATCTATCTATCTGCCGCATATGTACTGATTCTTGGCGACGTTTAAGAAGTGTGATTTAACGGATAACGTTCGACTATCTATTACCCGCCAAGTACGTTTAGGTCACGGGACGTTACGTTAACCACCCAACGAGGCGACGCCAACGACTATATTTTTTTAGATTTTTTTCCGTAAGACTATTGCCCGTGTACGGTTTTTTTCGTGTCATGGCTAATTTTAATGCACTCCGGCATTTACCCCGTCTACATTGGAAACCATGCAAACCAATTTAAGAGTGGCCGGTCTGGCTCTCTAACCCAGTCCTCCCGAATGCAAGACAAAGGCTTTGCCACTAAGCCACCGGCTTGCTCGGTTATTAACGGTAACTAGAACGACCATGATGATGATTTCAGCGCCGGCAAGTGTCAACTGCCTCCAATCTTCAGGAAATCTATCTATGGCGTCCTACAGCTGTTGTCGCTGCTGGTACTTCTGCAGGAGAGGAACCTGGACCAGTCTACGGTACTCATCACAGCTGAAACAGGCGCAGAAATGGCCGCAGCCGAGATGCAGGAAGAAGAAGAACGCTCCGGAATGCCAGTCACGTCTTCGACCAGGCGGGCAAATCAATTAGTCTAACTGTAAGTCAGGCTAATCGTAGCAGCGGGGGGTGTCTTGTCGCATGCACACGAGCACTGAATTGAATTCTGCTGTGACCGATCAGCAGCAACATCATGAATCGATGTCAAGGACAGCATTTTTACCCCACACACACACGCCACCTTTACTACCGATTCACTCACTTATCCCGCTCACCACCCGTTTGATCTGTTGTTGTTGTTTTTGTTGTTGTTGTTGTTGTGGTGGTGGTGTTGTTGATGTTGTTGTTGGTGGTGTCGTTGTTGATGTTGGTTTAGTTGTTGTTGTTGTTGTTGCTGCTGCCTGGGAAAGAGCAAACGTAGCCTCGTAGACCTCATGACTTGACTTCAACGGGCGTTGTTAGCGTTCTTTCTCCGCTAGGCCGAATAGGCTGGAAGAACCCTCTTCTTTCTCGATTACTAGATTAATTTACGCTTCTCGATTACTGTGCTATATGTTCATGATTTATTGGCTTATCTTTCGTTGCTGTGTACATCATATACAGACTAGACTGCGCGGTGCAGTGCGGGCTCCGACAATGGCGACAGCTTTGCCAGATTTTGCACCACCGACGCCGATGACGACCTCGAAGACAAGATGCTGAAGTGTTCAATATCCATTATCGCGCGACCATCGATAAACGAACTCGCAACGATGCTACATTAATAGACTCATTCTGGACATCCTACTGCGTAATTAAACGTTGTGCTTGCAGATTGAGTTAAACACTATAATCCGTGGCCTAAACGATACAGTCTAGTCCATGGACGATACACTTTAGTGTGTATATATATATATATATATATATATTGATTAACCATCTGCCTTCACGACAGATCAAACGCCATGAAGACCTCACGGAAAATCGAGAAGCTCGAGGCGCTGGAACTGTCAGGTATGGGCGATGTTAGACCTAGATCATATCGTCGAATTGAATAGTCTGATCCGATTCCAAAAAAGGGCGACTGGCAGTGGGGTTACTGCGATTCACGGGCGACTCGACGAGGTGCTGGGGCGGGAGCCGCAGCGGGCGCAGGGAAACGACCACCTGAAAACAGTTCAGAATCGGCATTGACAATTTATGAGGCAAGCTTTTAATAACGTGTAGGAAGCATAGTAGACCAGGCAGTGCTCCGAAACGCCTCGAACGCCTTCCTATGTCCTAAGTAGCTATTTATCTAGTTAATAATCGAAAAGGCCGGACACGCTTAGCAGCAGTGACATAAGGTGTCCACAAAGTCTTTTCGTAACGAAGGAAACGGGCATCGTCGTTGCAGTTTTGGTCAAAACCCGATAGTCAGTTGTGTTTTGACGCTGCTCGTAGCTACAAAAGTGAGCGCATAGCCCTCTCCTTACAACTGTATATATACGATTTGCTCATCAGCACAACTCATTATGAATAGCTGCAAAGATGCAAAAGAGAAAACATTTTTCCCATTCTTCTTCTTCACTATCGCTTACAGCGACCATCAATATATATATATATATATATATATATATATATATATATATATATATATATATATATATATATATATATATATATATAATCAATTACCTATATCAATCTATGCACTTTAAATAAAATCTAAGCTAATCTATACATGTGCGTTGTATCTTTGTAACCCTTTAACTCTCTCTTTCTCCCTGTCTTTCGTGCGCTTTACGTACCCGGCGCCTGTCCAATAGACTCGGGGAAAGGCCCGCCATAGGCCTCGATAGCGGCGTCGGGACCTGACGGGGCCGACGAAATGTAGACGGTATCAGCGGGGTTCTTCGACTCGGTGCCGAGTTCGTTCGTCTGGATCTCCGGGTGGAAGCCCGACTCGTCGGCCGTGTAGGTTACGTGACGCTCGCGTCCATCGGCCAGCTGCTCAAACAGTTCGAGAAAAAGATGTACTCAAATTTGTTATGGTTGTTAACACGCCGGTTGTCGCTAAAGGCTAACAGTTTTTAAGAAACTAGCATATGTCAAAACAGAAGGGATCAGTTCTCTACGATCAGAAACGCCTTTACCCCTTCCCCGGCTTCCTGACTAGAGTTCTCATGGCGTCACACGAAAACACGACTTTAATTGCCTTTAAAATAGGGAAAACAACAATTTAACTTACCATAAACCTTTTATACGTTTTTTTTTTCAACAACGCCGAAATAAATAGTATCGGTAGGTCTATTTATTTCGGCGAAGAATTAAATTTCTTATTGGACACGGTATTAGAAACTATACGAAGTAGGCGACAAGCACGCCATGCGTTGGTCAACCAATCCGTATGTCTGCCCACCTAGCGTATGTTGTTCTTGTGCTGAATTCGTGGCCTACTGCAGTCGACTACCAGATATATTGTGCGCGTAAATATACAAGTTTATAGATATAGTTACCGGCGCTCCCGAACTACACCGCTGTCGACCCCTTGGTCACTGTGTCTGTGAGACTGACAGGTTACGGAAACGAACCTTGAGAAAGTAGCTGCCTTCCGCACGAGAAGTTCCGTCAAATCGCTCAGAATGCCCGTGAGAGCCTTCCTCATTTTCGGACGTGTAGGCGTATTCATATGGGGTCGGCTGCGAGAGGTCGTCATACTGCTGTGGCTGCTGCACTCCACGAAGGCGCAGATCCTGAGCAACCTATAACAAACGACAGATTCTAGTTTTGAGCATAGGTTGAAACATCGGCAATTTGTCCTGCTTCGGGCTTCATCTAGAGAGCCGGGATTACTTCTCGAGCGTCTCAGAGCATCATCAGTAAGAGCAACACGGCCGCAATGAAAACAGAACTATACTTAACTGATTTAAGCTCTCTGGAATCGGAATACCTCTGATTTCGTGTGTTCTAATTCCGGCAGCACCGAAGCCAGCACAATTGTGTATGCATATCACGAATAAGCTTTATTGTGACGATGCAGGAAATAAACTTACAGCTCCGCAGACGAAGAGGGCGAACACAATGAACTGTAACAGAAAAAAGAAACGCAAAGTTGGTCGCTGTTAACGGTCACTTTCTCTCACGGCTTATTGCGAAAGTAACTACTAGACAAATAGTAACATAGAGTGAAATTTCTGCTTCTTTAGAGTGTGGTTGGTGATCTTCGTTGCGAGTTCGACCTCGCCGATCTCGCCGCATTGACTGCCTTTCGATGTGTAAAGCCTTCTTGAGGCGGGTATGACAAGAGAGCGCAGATTTCCAATTGCTAATCGAACTCTAGACGCACTGTCGACATGATTGATTGACTGCTTGCTTGTTAAACTGCATATAACATCAAATCGTTGCCGAGTTGGACAACAACAAGGTAGTTTTTCTTTGTTTCCTTATTGGAGAGGGGCGTCTGGCCGGAGCCGAAAAGCTAGGCAACACAGTTCGGACACTTCACGGCAAAGGAAGCCGCCACTTACGAGCTTCATGTTGCTAATGATACTCGACGATGGCACGAAATGTGTCACAGTGCTGTTTGATGCTGCTGCTACTGCTACTGTGATTATGCCAACGCGGATACTTGTTGTGTCGTTATGGCTGGTTAACCTGTATATATATACACCCACGTACACACAAACAACTCACACACATACATGTGCTCTCAGCGACGCCTATCGTAGTCCTAATGGGAGAAGTGCGTCGTTGTTGTCATAGGCTGCATAGTGTAGCCTACACTTGGGTGGGGGGGGGGATATGCGTAGATTTGACACGAAAGCATCGGTACTGCACAAGCCCCAGGTTGCTTCTTTCCCCCCTACCTCACTCATCTGGCACGTCTTCTAACGTATTCAGCAGTATTGTCGCTGAGAACGACGCCAGTCTAATCATTGACCGTGGTGATGATGATTGTGATGCTAATGACGATGATTCTAATTATACAACTCGATTTAGGAAGAATGTGATGATAGAAGCGGCAAAGGCTATGAACCATACGAAACAGGAAAATAAACGACATTGAATTCATCGTCGTCGTCGTCGTCATCATCATCGTCGCTTGATCGATACAACAGCCTCGTACAATGACGTTGACAATCATTGCTTGATTGTCAACTGTTGACGAGCTTGAGCAGGTGACAGATGAACTGATCTAAAGGGAGAGGATGAAAGAATGTTTGATAAGTGAACGGAAAAAATCAAGCAACAAATCTCTCTTTCGACTCGAATACCAAGCTGCAATGATTCGCAGAGAAGGCGAGCTGCATCAGTGGGGCATTGGTGCATATATTGTACAAGCGTGTCTTCTCGAGCCGTCGTCGTATCAAAGTGACCCGTCCTAATATTGTCGTATGTGGCCTGGTGATGCTCGGGACAATGATATCAGTAGTGGCAGCAGCAGCAGCACACACAACTAATCGCTGTGTATGTGTGTTAGTTACCAAAGCCATAATCATCTTTTTCTATCATATCATCGACAACAGAGCATCTTGTGTGTGTGGGCTGTGTCGACACGCCCCATACGTACACATACTGCATGAGAGGGTGCATGTCGGTTGGCGGTGGAACTAAAGAACTAAAGACCCTCTGTGGCGTATCGTGTATCGTGATTCTTCACAGCGGCCCTGACCGTGATCGATCTGTTTTCGTCGCACGGCTTCAAGGTTTCGACTACAGGCGCGCTTGCAAATCGATAATCCCTCGTCAATCAAGGGTCATGGCGCGATTTATCGACTGGCGGCCAAAGTTTCGCTAATCAGTTAGCAATAGTTGCAAGCATTGCTGATGTTGTTGTTGTTGTTGTTGCTGTGTTGTTGTGGTTGCTGTGGTGGCAGCTGTTGGCACTATTGTTCTGTTTGCTATTTCTGTTGTCGCTGCTTCTTCGTTCTGCTCGCGCAGAAATCGCCTCATGCATTAGCAACTTGGAGCGGAAATACCGCGCATACCGCACCGTTACTGGTGTGCTTTTAATGGGTGCATTAGGGCATTCTAGTACCCCCGAGAATTGGCTACATACTAAAAAGTGTCGGTATTACGGGCTTCTATTCTAGCGCGTGAGCTCAGATACACATAACTGCGGCTCTTGCCTTAAGTTACCCAATCACTTGGTTAGTCAGATGTTCTCCTCGTCTTTCTTGCTGTTAAGATGCTGCTTTGATGTCTACATATACCCATATGGATCGCATGTACTTCTTTAGCGCGCACGTTGCTTGTGAACGTTAATTACGGAAATATATAGAACTGATGGAGGGAATACATATCAGATTCCTAAGACAGTTTAGCCCTCTTCACTTTAAAATGAATAGCATAAATAGTAAATTGACACTTAGATGCGACCATACCATCAATCATCAAGTTGTTGCTTGTTCCGAGATAATAAATGTACCCATTAGTTCGCGAGCTTGATGACCAAATGGGCACGTGCCCATTCAATATATCACACATTTGGCAACTGAACCTTGACCGTTAATATATATTTCACGTTCGTCTATCTTGTTGCACATTCTGAAGGAATTTTAATTAGGACAATTTTTTGCAAAAATGAAAAATATAGACACTTTGTAACTTATGTAACTTTAGGATAGCTGAAACGTGGAATCGTGGAAGGTGCTTACAACTTTTAAAAGACAACTTTGAATCATGATAAAACGGTTTTTGATAGTCAGTTATTTATAATTATGTTTGTAGTATTGTTGTAATGTTTAGTTTGACAAAACTGATATGTATACATTCACTGCTTTATAGCACAGTACAGGTGAACGTAATCCCAGTAAATAGAGGCGGTAGTACATATGATGCGGAATTCACAGAACCGCCTATATTGTTGAAGGTTCAATCAATCGCAATGAGAAGCATATATATACTAGGTGGCTCAAAAAAGTTTGTAGCATGGCATACAATTAACAGACGAACAAAGACAATGTGTCTTTTTATGCCCAGTGCTATATGTATAGTCCCCCAAAGCTTAACACATTGAATCTAGTTCAACGATCCAATAGCCCTTATACCACAGGTAAAATATTTTTAGAGCCAAAATACAATTTTGAACGTTAGTTTGCGTTGGCTATGGCAGACCGACACGTGATAGTGGGCGCATGAGGCTTTTCTTTCGGCGGGTCCAAAAGTGTTGCATAGTACTCCCTAGTAATCGCTCCTATTCTTAGAAAGGTTGTCGATTAATAGAACAACTTTTGCATCCAGAAAACGGTCGCCAAGCCAATTTGTAATTGCAAATGTAAAATATCGTCATAAATGTTAAGCTGTGTCTTTCTATCTCGGTCGGACGCCTTTTGCAGCTCACTCCCTGATAGCATCTTCCGTTGTGGAGTGAAGTGGCTCACTATTTGTCGGCCGTTACGAACCGGCCCAAAAACTCCTGCGGATTTCGTCTCAAAAATTCTAAATTGCTCTCCGAAATTAACACGCATGTCAGTTTTTGCTCAAATGCTTAATCAAAGTTGTGGTTTGGTTACTTTTTTCATGAATGATGCGGACACAAATTTAATGTACTGCACCATAGCTGATGCCCATATTTTCCGTTATTTCGCGTAGCTTCAATCGGCAGTCAGGCATCATAAGTTTGTAGACTTCTAGATTAGTTTTCTTATCCAAAGCTGTTTTTGGCCGTCCATAATCCGTGGTGGTACCTTGGTGGCTATTCTACCCCGTCCTAGCCTTTCAAAAATGTTTAATCGCAGCACAACACTCGTTCCCCTCCGTTGTTACTGATGGGTCCGACATGTCACAAACGCAGTTAGAAACAAATCCACATAATGTTTATTTCTGCTACTTTCGAGCGTTTCTCTTCGGCGTTGTAGTCGGCATGAGCTTCTTGAAATTGCTGATAGGCGATGCTACTGTTTTGATCCATATATATATATATATATATATATAATTTTTTTTGCCTGGAATTGTTATGTGCCACTTTTTGGATTGTATATGCAGACGATTGCTTAAACACCCTCAAATAAACGGTTTTTTTTTGCTTCATTTCATTGTATTTATTTATAAAATAGAGATAGATATTCGCAAACGTCTGTTCGTGCTTTCAGCCTGATTTAATTTTGATAAACCCAAATTTGCATCGTACCTCTGCATTTGCTCTCTAAAGGTGTGGTTTGCAAAAATACTTCTTCGAAACGAAAATGAATATTGTGGCAGAGAGGACCAGGCCCTCAACGCTGGCCAAGTCTGTTATATCCTAGGTGCCTTGTGATAATTGAAAGTAGCTAATTTGACATTTGAAGATAAATTAAAAAAGAGGTAAAATATGGACATTAAGAGGGCTTAGGGCTAGAATCAAAACAGAAGAAAAATAATTTAGAGATAAAATTGTTGTATACAATTAGCTATATTTATATGATCGTTTAGCAGCTCCAATGATTACTACATAACCAACAATATAATCACTCGTGTCTTGCAAGATTCAACCGGGGAAAATTTTGTTGTTGCATTTTTAGCACTTTATTGATAAATAAATAAAGCAATTTGCGCGTGTACCCTACAAAGGGCGTGCCAGGCTAGACACGGTAATTATATGCTTGCTTGAGTTAACGATCTATAATTGGCCGTGCAGCTAGTCTCGAAACCGGCGATTGGATCGGGACTATTAATACAAATAGGTATTTTAATTTTACCCGTTATTCGACAGCTACCCTGCTTACGTGTTCCAAATGAAGTTTGTTGATGATACTCAATTCAGTTTACGTAGAATAAGGTAGTATAGTGAATATTTAGTTAAGCTCCAGCATTTACACTAAACAAATACTAGTAAAAATCAAAACACAATATCAGGCGGGCATCAGGTATCAAATCCGCAGATAGCCGCTCGATTCAAATAACGGTAAGACCAGAATCGCCAAGGTTTGGCGTCGTTCCAGTGTGCCGTTTTAATATCGCAGAGCAGACCGCGATCCCGTAAGAGACGAAAGTAGCATCTTTTAAGCGCAGCACCCATGAACACGTCCAACAAGTTAAAGTTTTCTGCAGTCTTTCTAAGTCGTACGTATGCAGCCTGTTACAGCAACGTGGCACTTATTCGGCACAACCAAAGTGCACGACTCAAGGTTAACGCTTACTGCCGATCCGTTACGTGAAAGTGTTCGAGGTTTGTCCTTCGTTATCTCTGTCTCACCCGTTTTGCTCTTTCAGTGCAGTCGGTGATAATCGAATGCCATCATCTAGTTAGCGCTTCATAACCGAGAGCGGCGTAGTTTGTCATCTCACATGAACAACGGCAACAATACTCCACAACAAACGCAACAACAACAACAACAATCCGCCGCATATCAGTTTGCGAGGCGGGTGAGCAAGACAACGCAGTAACAACGGCAACACAGAAAAACGCAAATAACTGCTCGTATTTTCTTATCCGTCCATTGGCAATGGACGGATATTTTCGGATTATCGTACAGTAAGCTCAGAGGCATTACTTTGAGGAATACTTCTTTCGTTCATCGTTAAACCACAGGAAGACAATGAGAAGAAACAGAAGATACATCGATGCATATATAAATATATATATATATATATATATATATATTGTCGGCTAAGGCAAAAATTGCTTTAGCCGACGGTATTTCACATTCTCTCGGCGGGTTACTGGTAAAGTATTTTCAACTAGCAATATACGCCTAGCAATATATACTGGGGCGTATATTGCTAGTTGAAAACTTTTACCAGTATATACCAATATATATATATATATATATATATATATATATATATATATATATTGCAGTACAATAAACCCTTATTAAAAATATATTAAACAAGCCGAGGAAAAGCATTGCATTATTGAATTCTGCGGGCGGTTTGCCGGAAGTGATCTCCAATTTTTTTAGCAACATGGCAACTTTTCACAATTCGATTCTAATCTCGATGTCTGAAGCAGAAAAGAAGCAGTGTCTTTGTAACCGGATGGTGTCTAGACGGACGGCCAATAAGTCTACTTAGTAGAATAAAATCACATAATCTGATATAGTATTTAACTTTTTTTGTAATAAAAGAAATCTCTAAAAAATATTGCTCAAACACGACGTTCCACCAAAAAATAATAAATTGATTTACAATCATGGTAACACTGTGTGTCGGTTTATTTAGGCCCCGAACTGTGCATTTTAAAAGGAAAATAATCAGTTATTTAAAAAAAATATATTACGCAGCACTTTGACACGCAGCTGATAACCTGAAGCGTTAGCCTGTTATTCTTGTCGTGAACATCTATGTTCAACGTAAGGCCGTCAACGTATATATTTTGTAAATGGAGCGAAGACAACGCAGTTGTTTGTCAAGGTCAGAAAGAGGAAATATTGTGTATAACAGTGGTCCCTAGGCAGAAGCCTTGCGGCATCTTAGAATGAAAGGACACTTGCTCCGACAAACGATCCTCTACTTTGACAACAAGGTTACGATTTGTTACTAGTGAACCATTACCTATATGATGTGCCATTTTCAATGAGAGTATACTGTGATTCATACAATTAGGAGCGCCGAAAAATACAGCAGGCAGGAAGACGCTTCTATTCTGGGCGTGGGCCCTATCGGTTACTTCCTGAAACTGTGTAGCTCTTTTTTTATGAACCTGTGTTGCGATGATCACATGCAGGACCAGAACAAGGCAGCATGACATTGAACACGTTCAAATCCCTCCCTCTATCTGGCCTGTTCGACTTTAGCTTCCTATTTCGAAATAAGACATTCGTAGGGTACTGTGGACGGCATCTTTAGGCTTAATCGGATTGTTTTAACAGCTGGTGGAAAGCCTGGAATGAGATACACAAAGCGGCCTCTTGTTCGCATCGACGAACGATAAAACTTTCTTTATGTATAACCAAAAACATCTGCTACGCTGGAAATTCGGCAGCGCGAGGTAGTTCCATATGCTGTCAAAACCATTTATGAACCCGCAACAATATTAAACTTGACAAGCCTCACTCCTGAGAAAACGGACAGCTTTTAGACATTACCTATATGCCCGTAAAGAAAGACAAGAGCCGTCCGTCCTGTCTCGCTTATACGGGCTGGGAATGTCGTTCCCGCATAATAAACTCGAAGACCAATATAGGAAGAAATTAAGAGGCTCCAACGGTTGAGCACAGAGTGCGTGTAACGTCTCTGACAGCCGATCGACCCTCACGCCTAATTTTCATGGCTTTGGTCTTCCTAGTTTATATCCCAAGTCCCCTCGAAGCAAGGAACGCCTCTACTATTGTAATGCGCTTTATGGCACCAGGTGGCGATGTGCAACCACGATATTATCTGCACACATTATTATGACATCTTTTAGTGTTAAGACGAATTTTGCGATGCTTTTTTTACAGTAGTATTATATTTATTACAAGAAATAGCGGTGGGACTTAGGCATATTTAAAGCTACGTGTAGATGTAAGTGCCAGTTTTTTTTTGTATAGCAAAGTAACTAAAAAATATGAATATCTTTTAACATTTTGCCTATTAAACCACGCAGCGGGCATCCCAACAGGTGCCTCTAAGTTAACTAGGCCCGGCCGGTCCGGAATCAGTGCGCAGCTATCCGTTGTGCAGTAAGCCTTAACAGTTCTCGAGTGGATCACGACAATATAAAAATGTGAATTTGTTGCCATATAATCTACATCGTTTGTCTGCCTTGTCTTTCATGAATAAACTAAGGGAATGTTAAATAAACTAAGGGAATGTTAGCAAAAGGGAGTTTACACTTTGGCCAACTTACGCTGAAGGTACCCGCAGCGCGTAATTCGCGTACCGAAGGCTATCACGCAGAAAGAGGGTCATAGTTAATTCCGCATGTACTCAAAAGTTAGTTCTCCCCGAGCCGGCTTAGCCAATATTTAATGTTAAGTATATGCTTCCGGAGACTGGCGCCTGGGGCACCCTCCTTTAGGCCGTCTTACTCATCCTGACTCATGGTGATGCTGCGCCGCTGCTTGTCTTCCTTCTTGAGAGTAAAGTTTTCCCACAGACGGCGGTGCTCACATATGGTCTTCGGAGGCCCCCGACAAGAAATATTTCGAGCCGTGCTAGCGATGTTGACCGTCTCGTTCAAGTTCAGGTGAGAAGCGGGGCAAATCCTCCGTAAACCGGAAAAATTGCCTCACTCTTGGTGGGGGCTAAGGCAAGCACGGCTTTCCGCATCCAGTACACAATGTCAGACATTGCTTCGTTTGCAAACCTCTCCAGCAGCACCGCTCCCCGGGCTTGAACTGTGAAGACGATGGCATCAGCGTAGGCAAGGAGCCGGCTCCGGAGGAGGATCTACCAGCAACAGCACGTCGTCTCAGGCTATGTTCCATAGTAGGGGGCCAAATATAGAACCTTGCGGCACCCCTGCAGTCATATGAATTGTTGTTCCTTGGGCCTGGATCGTCTAGTCACTTGGGTGACCGGGTATGGCTCCAAAGCGGTAAACATAGACCTTTTCTTGTAGACAGCGCCGGGTATCAGTGAAACGGAACCCCTTCTTGTAGGACGTGTCAACGGGAGGCTGCGAAAGGCCGTAGTGACATCTAGTAAAATGGCCAGAAGGAATCGCGTTATCTAGGCAGAAGCTTGCGGAGAGCTCAGCCTTTGATCAAATTCACTGAATGGTGCTGTTTGTCGAGCGCCCTTTCCGAAATCCATATTGGATGTCACAGAGGTAGCCGTTCACCCCGAAAATTCTCCAAGGCGTGCTTCCACGATGGACCTAACCCTTGGCCAGGAAGCCCAGCAAGCAGATGGGGCGGTAGAAAGAGAGCCTTTTGAAATTAGAAAAGGGTCTGTACCCTTCCATTCGGTAGAAAACGAATTTAGGCGGAACATTCCCGTGGCGCAGTAAGCACCGCTTTCGAATATTTTTTTATCAGGAGCCTGTCTGCAAATGACAAGGATGCCGTCCGGGGCTGGCGCCTTTCCCAGTTTGGAACATTGCGGCGCCTCGAATACCTTCTGCAAAATGACTACATGGGTATATTTCAAAGCAAACAGCTAGACAATCGACCTAACAGGCAATGCAGAGACACCATCCGTATATATATATATATATTTGACTGTAGTTAGAAGTGAGTCAGTCATCACTGCTATTTCTCGTTGACCTCGAACTAGTTGGCTTGACTATTCGCCGAGCAAAAATAAAATGAAAATATAGTCCTTGCTGTCCTCACGACCCACAAAAAAATGGCACGCGTCCGCCGCTGATCTGTATAACGCTTGTGGCGCTGACAACCTGAGTCGGTTGTTTCACATCTGGATCAATCGGGCACAGAACGTCAGGACAGCTTGATGCTTCCTTCCTCTGCTGTGAGATCTTGTGCAGTTTGTCGTTCAACTTGACTTACGCTAAGTATCAGACTGTGCGCCTTATCTTACATCTCACGGACTCAACGTTGGGTCGGAAAGGGGCATCGTTATGACAGTGTCTTTTCGCCTTCGAGAATTATGGAAACGCCTTGCAGCCATATTGGGCTATATCAATCGGTTGATTACGGCCGTTTGCTTGTCGACCTCTGGAACTTCTCTCGTCAAATCGCTCTCAACCGGCACTGATAATGATTCCGCGCCATCACAGATGAAATGAATATTGACAACGCCGGCAGCAACAGCAGCACCACGACTAAAAGAATACGTATTCTGCTATATTAATATATAGCACTGATTTCTTATAACTGAACCTCAAAATGGCATATATATATTCGAGTTCATAGACTGCACTATGTCAGTGTGTGCCGGTTGTATCTCGAAGGCAAAGTCTCGAAGTCGACGCAAGTGTATATGGCAATTACAGCCGTCGCAACACCTTGACTGCGTGAGGGTTTGATCTGTGTGTTCTCTCACCTATTGCTGACTAACTATCCAGACATCAACAGTGAGTGATTCTGTCCAGACGCACTTTTCGACTGCGGCTGGCCCTACTATTGTCGGCTCACAAATTACAGCTAAACAAGTCGTCTGAAAACGCGTCTTTGCTCGCATCGGACGTGAGCCGAATGCAAAAACGGCAGCTCAGCCATTGATACGTCGACTCTTGTTTTTTCTCTCCATCTGCACGCGCAATATCAGCCAGCATCCAGTCCCCATCTGAATTCTACATTTAGACATTTATTTATAGTTCATTTCTTATTTGCTTGTATACCTGAATATACATGCCACCCTTTAATAGCAAAGGCGCTTAGAGGGGCAGCATAAGCGGATATTTGGAGATTTCTACGGTTGCTCCCCAACAGTGCGCTTGGCAGAAGCAACGGTCGCTGATTTTCAGCGGTGTAAGGTCTATCATTCATTCTCAGTGAGCGTCGCTCAAAGAAAATCGATCAATAACAAGTATCACACCGTAGTATATAAATATATATATATATATATGCATGCTGACTAGGATGTACAGGGCCCGGCTGTCCTTATCCTGTTGCGTCTTCTAAGTGCGTAGCGCTGTTGGACGTACTGTCGTACGATACGTGTACTTCGACGGTTTATATGCATCCGTGTACGACCGAGCCTATAAGAGACTGTGTGTATGTATCGATGTCTACGCATGCCATATACGAACGCATTGAACGCGCGTTTGTCAGAAGACAGGCACATTCGCGTAGTAGCAAATGATGCTGTCGCAAACACCGAATTGTGCCATCGTATTAGTTATGAGTAGGAGACGGCTAGGCAGAAGCAGGGCTTTTATAGTCGACTATCCGACATCTTTGCTGCCGCCACCGGCCGAACTGGGACGGAATTTACCGACGACCGACATCGTCGACTCTCTTCGGATTTGTACGCTTAACTGCGTGGCGTGGGCAATGTTGTTTCATCCGAAAACCTCCACTATTTGCCTGTGTTGCCTTATCTGAGAGTCAACTGGCTAACTCAGCAATAAGAAAAAAAACAGCCGTTCGGGACGACTCGTGCTGTCGTAGTTTTGAAAAGTTTTTGTCATCAGCATTTTGGCAGTACGATTTGTTTGTTGTCAAGCATAACTTGTTCGTGTAATACGGAAATCTTTGTGATTTGTTCGGTTATTTGTTTGACTGTTTTTTTCACTTTCAAACCCCACTCGCGTTTTTGCAAGACAAACAGCATTTGCACGCAAACAAATACTATGCTAAAACGCTCGCAATTGTTGTAGATTGTTTCTTAGGGTTTTAGGGTGAGTTCTGCGTTCCCTGTCTATAGAGAAAATAAATAGTAGCTAAATACAGGTTTGAGCATCTCTACAGGCCGCCGCCGCTCTGGGCAGACATTCGGCGGTGTGAGGTCTAACACGATAACTGTCGAGTGTTTTTAGATCGTGCAAACTGCTGCAACGGAACCAAGAGGACGTGATGAAATAGCAAAACGCAGCGAAGACCTGTCTATTTTTAGACTTGACATTCGAGCCGTGAAGACTAACAGGATTTGTTGCTTGGGAACGTAGGGGAATTAAAAAAAACTTTGACTCCTCCCAGAGATGCGCCGATGTACGCTCGCCACGGCCTCCTCATTACACACGAAAAGCAGATTTGCTCGATTGTGACCGCCAAGCTATGCCAGCGTTGTCACATGTTGCTCATAACAAACGAGAAAAACGCCGCACGAAGGATTATCCCTTAGTGCTGTTCCGAGTAAATTATAAAAGACTCTCTCGCCACAATTGTAGTTTGAGTATTATAATTGCTATTGCCGTCTGCTTGGCCCACAAGAAAAGCTGTATTTTAATTGTAAGATTTGATTGAGAATCGCTGTCACTAAACTAGTCCATCGTAGACAGACAAATGTAAGGCATATAACTATATGAACGTCAATCCATTCTGACTGCCTTCCTAAACGACTAACGTGCTGTCAAATACGAACCATAGAAACTGCTTTAGAAAACCTTCTCTAGCAGTTAAATGTGGTGCGGTGACGCACATATCGCAATTTCATTCACGTTCTGTCGCCTACGTTCCGTCGTCGTTTTTTGTTGAAGTGGGTTCAATAACCGGCATTTCATCATCAACTCAAAATTGGTCTGCGGCTATGCTATCGGGTCACTGAGGCTCTTTAAAATATATGCATCTGTACGAATTGGTCGGACTCTCTGGCGATTACCTAATGGCTAGATTAAGTCAGCCATACATATAGAAAGTGATTTTTGTTCCAAAATGATCTTGATGGGAAGAAACGGTCATAGAAAGCCTCTTTCTTTAAAAGCCTCGCATCTCTCGTCTGCGACAAAATGCGTGCAAATGAGTGGAGATAAATTTCTCCTTTTTCAGCCGAGGAGCAAAGCTGGCTAGTCAATATATGCGTTCGCTTACCTCCGCTGTTGTCCCTAAAATTTGTGGTGGACAATTGTTGCTAGATAGTAGCTGATATCGATGTCTGAGCTAAGGAAGCCTTTCTTTCTGCACGTGCCAACAAGCGGAACCGCTTCAGGTCCTAGCTAGTGGGTACCGCCACAACGATAGCATGTTCACTATGCGTCTCCGTATTTTAAGAAACATTGAGAAAAACGATGGGAAAATGTTTGTAAGGGTATTATCGGTGATCGTTGTCGACCACACTGAAGGTCTGCCAAGTACCGGAGGACGCGAGCTGTGTCTTTACCGTTAAGACAACCCATTCTCTTTAACAGAGTATCTCTGTTGAAGGTCAGCCACGAGTCTCATGCAAAGTTTACAAAATATAAAATAGACCGGCAACTCGCCGATTGGCGCATATGTATATATATATATATATATATATATATATATATTCGTTTATGTTCTGACAAGATGTTATCTTATGGTGGTCGGTAGTAAAGAATGGTGGCACAGGATTAATTCTACTTTTCTGGCCGTATGCGCGTGTGTTACCACATCAACCTGCATGAATGGCTCAGTAAATGAACGGGCGCATCCGTGTCTGCATGTGGTTCCGCGATCACCAAGATGGTGAGTAAATTGGCCCGAATAATCTCTTATTTTAACCGTCCCCGTTGGCACCAACGACAACGACAGCAACACAACGCTAAGAACAAGACCAGATACAGCAATAAAAACAGACCGCGTCGTCAACAACCGCAACAACAACAATTGCTGGACTGTGCAACAAACAGATTTGAGTAAAGTTCCTGTCGTTGTTGATGTTAAAATTGTTCTCCTTCATACGCTCTTAATGATCTGAATTACAATGCCAGTTCGGGGGCTACAAAGATGGCTCCCTCTCTGTTTTCGCGACCCGGATCGGTGCTGGCTTTTTGCATGAGTTGGCAAAGATACGAATGTTGTGTATCAATGGTACGTCAATGCCAAAAGCTCCCAGACGGCCGCAGAGAACGAGAAGTTAGCGGCGGGCGGTCTGTATGTTCAAGGTTGTTGGAGTGTGTCCGAGCACGTGTCCAAATTCTCAACTCCCGTCACGCGTATAGTATGCATCCGGGGCCCTCGAGTTTCCTTCCAAATGCCATTTGTATAGTAAAACGTTTGCAAAACGCTGCAAAAGCCGTTTCAACTCTTCTCTCCTGAAAGGCGGAAAGGCCTCCTTCCAGAAAGGCAGTAGGTCACCATATTGTCTATTAAGATTGAGTTATTTTGATTCTATTGCGTGCGCATTCTAAATGCACCTGCCTAACGGCTGCTAAAAACGGTCTGATTTGGCTTACCACCTCTTATCGATGAGACAGCAGATAAAAATTGTTTATAATGACGACTGTATTGTAATTATGTACCATCTTGAAATGTAAAGTTATTGCGAAATACATCGAAATGTTAAGCGCTCTCTTGCAAAAAATGTTTAGCTTCTCTATAGTCTGGAAACGCTGTTTCTTCAAAAAACGATTATCAATCGGAGCGAGAGAAAATTGCACCGAGTCCGGACCAGCGAATAGGGAGACTGCCGAAAGATAGTAATCAAACTTTTCATTAAACAATCCGAAATCAGTAAGGATGTGTGCGCCGTCGGTTATCATGATGGAGGATCCAAAAGTTGTTTGGTCAAAGTTCAGGTCTCTTGCGTAAAACGTTCTCTCGTGCAGGACGTTCTTCCGCAATCACCCTAAAATATCTCGGTATTTTTCCTTATTGGTTGAAGAACCAGGTGGCAAAAATTCGTACAAAGTGATTCCTCTGTAGTCGACAAGAACGGTCAACTGAAGAAGCGATAAAAAGGAAAAAAATAAAAGAAGCCGACAACCTCGAGACGAACAAGAAGAAGACAATGAAACGTGGCTAGCGGTCTAGCTGGCAGCATATGAGGCTCGATAACGGCGGTTCTATACGTAATTACATGGGGTTTGTAGGTTTCTAATAAATGCATTAATGTTTTAGTCTATATCAATCCCGTAATAAAAAATGCCATTTGAACGTAGTCCAACAGCCATATTGCCGAAAATGGCTTTTCGTTGTCTTACGCTGCTACTTCGATGCGCTCGCTGTAAGGGGCACTGTTCGTCGTCAGCAATTTCTCTTCGTCAGCAGTATGTGAAATAAACGACTATGACTACGACATATTCAATAAGTAAGAAAATCGTCTCAGGATTCGCACATTATTCGTTCTTGCTTTCGTAGTTGGCCGATGGGTGTGAACGTCACGCGACCTACAAGCCCGATGGGACGAGCCTCCATCCGGAGGCGCAGATCAACGAGCTCGGCACAGAGTTGAAAAGCCTGCCTGGCGGTCTCGTATCCGTGCCGTCAGATCTGTCGAACCACGATGCCGCCATCCAGACGTATGAACGCGTCGAGCCCGGTGGTGGTGGCGTGGTGGCTTAAGTCTGCGCCTCGCGACCGGAGGAGACACATGGGTGCGCGGGTTCGAGCCCCACCGTTGCACATTTGTATTTGTGGGGGTCCGTCTATGAAGCAATGTGAAAAACAGTTCCGTGGACGTTAAATCTTGGCTGAGGGTCAGCTCGAAAACTTTACTTTAGACGTATGAACGCGTCAAGCTTTCTGTTATCTCGTGATAACACTGTAAATAACAATGGACCGAGGTAAGACCAACGACTTTGTGGATGTGGGCCCTAGATTGATGACCTCGTTGATGACCTCGTTCAGCCGAAGTCGCCACCTGACATGACAGACTTTGCTGGGCTTCCATGAAGTCCATGATGGTTGCGCTGTTGCTGCTCATTGGGAATAAAAGCAAGAGTGACTTATATTATATATATAGAGTACGAGGTGTGTTCACTTTTGTGTTTTTTCAAAAATTATTCATTTATTCATGAATATCTATTTTGTCCCCTTCAAAGTAATCCCCATGAGATATTATACACTCGTGCCAACGGTTTTTCCAATCTTCGAAGCACTTCAAAAAACCATTTTTTTTTATCTTGTTCAGCTCCTCCTTCGATGCCGTCTTTATCTCGTCAAGCGTAGCGTAACGTCGTCCTTTCATGGGCCTCTTCAGTTTAGGGAACAAGAAAAAGTCACAGGGGGCCAGATCTGGGGAATACGGTGGCTGCGGCATCATTAGTGTGTTGTTTTTGGCCAAAAACTCGCGCACAAGCAACGATGTGTGAGCAGGGGCGTTATCGTGGTGCAAAAGCCAATTTTTGTTCTTCCACAAATCCGGGCGTTTCTGGCGGATTGCTTCGCGCAAATTGCGCATAACTTGCAGGTAATATTCCTTATTGACCGTTCTACCCTGTGGCAAGAACTCATGATGCACCACGCCCCTGCAATCGAAGAAAACTGTCAGCAAAACTTTCACATTCGACCGAACTTGGCGCGCTTTTTTCGGTCTTGGTTCGTGCAGCAGCTTCCATTGAGATGATTGACCTTTGGTTTCCACGTCATAACCATAAACCCACGATTCGTCACCAGTTATGACCCTCTGGAGCAAATTTGGGTCGTCGCGGACAGAGTCCAACATCTCATTAGCAATGTTCATGCGATGCTGTTTTTGGTCGCAATTGAGCAATTTTGGTACGAATTTCGCGGCAACCCGTCTCATGCCCAAATCATTGATAAAAATCAAATGGCACGAGCCAATCGATATGTTTAGGTCCTCAGCAACTTCTCTAACGGTGATTCGACGATTGGCCAATACCATTTTCTCCACTTCTTTAATTTTTTCGTCTGTTGTTGAAGTGCTCGGGCGTCCGGCACGCTCTTCGTCGTTCACATCTTCTCGGCCTTCTGAGAACATTTTGTACCACCGATAAACGTTGCTTCGGTCCAAGGTAGCTTCTCCGTATGCCACAGTCAACATTCGGAATGCATCCGCGCACTTAATTTCGTTTTTCACACAAAATTTGATACAGGTTCTTTGATCAATTTTTTGAATAGGTAAAAATCGAAGACGATCCAAAACACGTGCAAGCAAAGCAGCTGTCAACAATTAAGTGAACATTCAAAATGGCCGAGCTTGTCGGCATAAGTGAGAGACATGAGTACCAACATAACGCCACAAAAAATCGAAATTCGAATATACGTAACCCGCGAAAATTTAAAAGTCGCGATACTTTTTGAACACACCTCGTATATAGCTATGTAGAGACACAAAGTAAGATACCAATACTCCCCGTCGCCTACTTTAAACTACAAAAGGCCGCCTTAGTTTTTGTACATTACTAAGCATATAATAAATTGACCTATTTTATACTAATTGTGGTCTTCTTGTGAACTGTCATACCGACAAACAAAAAGTGCTCTGGATTCTATCAAAAAGTTGCGTATATACGCTGCTATCGGGGATGCTGTGTGAGCAATTAGCTTTATATCTGAAAAATTAGGTAGCACTTCCAAAGGAGCTGTATGGGTTCCGTGCCGACGAGAACTGTGCATACAACACGTCAAGTCAGAAGCACCTTTATTTTAGAGGTTATATATGCATAAATATGCACTATTCTTAACAACATATTTTACATCTGAAGATATTTATAACGTACATCATGTCTGTCGATTTCGCAGACTTCGTGGAACTCTCCACGAGAATGTGTTGTTTATCTTCACTGAGCGCGCAACCTCCAGTGACCTAACGTTCACCCCACTTTGCAGTCCATTATCTACATATTTAAACATGGTCTGGTCGATCGACACTTTTGTGCAGATTCACATAGAAATCAGGATTTTTTTAACATAAAACATCTAAATATTGTTTTTCTTAATTGTTGAGCAGACGGTGGCAGTCATTTGTTGTATAGATATTTAAACTAGGGGTTACAATCACACTAAAATCATGGAAATATTTAACTACTGGTATTGCGTCGTTACCGAGTGCATACAGTGGCGAACTGCCATCTGATGACACAACGGCACTTGTAGGCACAGATACTTGGATTCTGTTCTCACAACATCAGTTTTCAATGTTTTGAATTGATTGTTAAATAATACTTGTGGGATTATTAACTGCTCAGTATATTTTTAAATGGTCTGCAAATAAGAAATGAGTGACACCTTCTGGAATTACCGTTGGGGGATCAAGGACGTATATTCTGAAGAGCAGGGGCCCACAATCCTCGCAGTACCCCTGAAATGCAAGGGAAAGAGTTACTTTCCACGTTACTGACTTTGACGATAAATCTTTGCCCGGTAAGGTATACTGAAACCCATTGACAAGTTGTGGAATCAGTGTCAATACTTTCTAATTTGTCTAACATCAGTGTGTGACTCATCTTGTCAAATGCCTTGAAATATCAAAATATATGCAGTGACAGCACGCAGCATGTAAATCTGACAGAAGAATAAATAGTACAATAAAGTCAGCTTCTATAATAAGTTGCCTTCGTGAATCTAAAAGCTGCGTTTGACTCAATTGATGCACCCAAATTGGATAGTTTCTAGCTGCCATGGCTACATTGCATATGAACTTGATTTTGGCGGATGCTGGTATAGCTGCTCGAACACCCGGGAGCAGAGAACATTACCGAGTTTGCTCATTACTCTAAAGCTTAGTTTTCCTCTGTTTCCTTGCCTTGTTGGCGATTTGCCACTTGTATTTGATTCGGGCCACCACCCATGAGTTAATTTGGGTTGGACGTCTTTGTCGTTGAACATCTTCTGTTCAACGACGATGCACAGCACCAACAGCTTCCATCTTGACCAGTGTTGGCTTCGTTGGAGATTACGTGATCGCAACGGATTTATGACAACATGAACAACCATGAAACACAAGCAAAAAAGTATCACAATGGAGGCGTCTTTACAAAGGATGAAGTTCAACTACGCGCGATGGTTGAAGTATAGAGATCACTTAATTTGCGTCAGACTGTCCCCTTCACAGGCAAGTCGCTCGGAGGACATATTTCTAAACATACTATGATGACCCTGGTTAAACACTCCTTTATCTCATGTGCTAATGGTCAAAAGTTAGCTGTTATTGCTACGGCATGTCGGGCAGCTTTTCTCTCGACGATGAAAGGGACTCCACTACCGCCACTGCATTACCACGTTGAACTTCCGTGTAAATACTACCCGGTTTGCGGAACCGTCGTAACATCAGTTACCCTCTTTCCGAGCTTCTTGAGGAGCTTGACGGTCGCCTCACTCATAGGCTCTAACGATTCAATAGCCTAGTTACTCTCGACATGATCAGAGCACTTCTGATTTTGATCCGATTTTCTCCGACATTAAAGTCACCGCATCGATGACTGATTATGAAATCAAAATGGCAGATAGAGACCCCGTTTCCCACGCAAAATAGACAGTGAGTTTAGACGCGTGGAGGATTACGGCCAGAATAAATCAACCTGTAATATCGCGCTCTAAAGTGTTATACGTGGCTTCTGGCACGCGACCTGCCATACCTCCTTGGATATCCAACAAATTCCGTGCTTCCAGTTACTGTAATAATTCAAGTTCATTAAATCAAGCTAGCTATTGTTTATGTGTTCTATCAATAACGCGACTGGCCATATGTTTGTTTTTTTTAGTGTGAAAAGTAAATGCTTGATGATGACATGAAATGCTAAAGGCATATATATACGTTTAAGGGCTTATACTCGAATGCAGTTGTAGAAATTGTTCTGAAAAACATTTTTCAGTAAAACGAGAGCGGATGGGTAAATGTGTTTTGTTTAGGAGTCGCAATAAAATTTCAATTGGAATTCTGATTGAAATACTCGTGTCGAGGTAAGTTAGCCAACATTAAGGTTTGGCGGTGTGCAATCTTTAAATTTCAAGTTCAAAAACTGTTCCGACGCGCTCATAAATCACGGATACTTGGAAGTCTGCGCATCCTATGAGGATTATTTTGATATCTGTGGTGATTTGTAGGCCACATAGCCATAAAGTTGCTGAAACCATTATGGACATTGTTTGTGAAAAAATTTGTACATGGTGACAAGGTGTGCTTTAAACCACCGTTAAGTTTACACGTACCATAGAAGCCCCTACAAAGCGGCATTTTCGGATATTTGCGATACATACGCAGTACTATGTGCGACTTTATACATTGGTTGGTTTCAATTAATTCACAGATATCTGTAACCACGTTTAGACGATGGCGGGGTAAACATGTCTTCATAATCGAAATTTGTGACAGATAAGCTGCGGCATCCATTACAATATGGCTAGTGTGCGTAGCTTAGCCTCTTAATGTGTGGTGCTACTAACTACGACAGTAGTTGTTACTTTTATATATTACATATAAAAAAAAACCTGCCAACAAGCAATACGTTGTTTTCTTTTTTTTTCTCAATATTGCTCATTGTCCTTGGAGTCGAAGGACCATTGAACTTGTAATGCACCTTCTCCAAGTACTGTTCGTTCCATAATTACGAGCGCGCCTCAGCTGAGTTTTCCATCGCTTTGAATAACTATAGCAGTAATAAAAACATCTTCGTTCATCGTAGTCGTTTAAACTGTCTTTAAATTTGAAATTAATAGAGGTAACAAGTGTTTTAAGTCGGTTGAAATTTTAGGTCTGTCCTGACTGCGGTTGTACGGACGACGTTAGATCTTTTTAAAAGTACCGAATGCAGCAACAATAAAGACGTCTACATAGACCTATGCATTAAGCGCAGCTACGATCTGCATTACTTTGCGATTTGTCTCTGTTTTTATGCGCTGTCCAAATTGTCTCGGCCTAAGCTCTTTATCAAACGCTAAAAGCGGCGCAACTGTAGTGGAAGAAATTTTGCGGCAATGAAGGGCCTGGTCATCGAGCATACACGAGGATCATTCACACCTCTGACTATTTCAATTTTGGTACAGCACCTTAAAGTTCTGTGTTTGAGATATATAGTTCGTGCCACCGTATATATATATATATATATATATATATATATACGGTGGCACGAACTATATATATATATATATATCAAGATACAGCTGTGCGTCCTCCATCATTCTTACTAGGTTCCCTAAAAATGCGTTGCACCTAAACGCTACAAAAAACATATACGTGTACGTGTGAGTATGTATACTGGTTGTCCCTTGTACTTACATATTTACGTGGTCAAATCATCATCTGCACACTTATTAAATGTTTCAATTGCATTGATATTGCGCGGCATATTTAAACACCTTTTTTTAGTAGCGTCAGTGAGCAATGTCGAGACTCTTACATGGTAGTCCATTGGAAATAAATCGGGGCTGTTTGACGGCCAGATTTCCTTTTCCAGAAACATGATCATATGCGCAGGCAGCCACTCCTGTACTAAACGGCTGGTCGGTGCAGGAACGCCGTATTGCTGAAGGACGCATGGCAGTCCCTCAGACGTTTTACGTATACACGATTTCACAACACTTTGTAGATATACGCAAGTAAACTTCTTTTTTAATGGTTTCGCATTTCTGAAGAAAGTACGGCGCATGTCGCGTGCCGTATTGTGCACCACATCCAGAACGTGAACACTTGCCGGTGATCTGCTTATTCCTACAATAGGAGCATCACTTAGATCGTAGGCAAGCCGCCGGTCGATTCTGCAATTGATTTTCGCGCTTACGGTGAGCATTTTTTGCCAGAGCAGAAACAAGGAACTGTTGCTTCATGCTTGAGAAGTAAATGGAATCAAGCAAGTTTATTGGCTTTCGTGGCCTAATACATTCTTTCCCTAAGTTGTGTAACTTACGAGTTGTAACAGGGGTCACCGTAATCAAGCCTGCGCATGGGCATTACGGCCCTGTTAAAATCAAGCGCAAAATTGCTGATCAAAGTCCAAGAATTCTCAGAAGTGCACAGTTCGGCTGTGTCAGTCAGTTCTTGAGTGCTTGTTGTGCGCACTCTGTCCTGAATCTTTTTCTTTACTGAATAGTTAACCAGCACCTGGTTATGTATATACATATATGTACTCACTGTATTTAGTTACTTTTTATTTAATGATAAAGCAGGAAGGACAATTGTTCCTAAATAAACGTGTGCACTATTCTAACCTAAGCGCACGTGGTCAGAGGCAGGGCAGCCTTGATACTATGGCGAACTCGCTTAGCATCCAGAAACAAATGCAGCGTTTACTGTTTTTATAGATAATTAAATTTACTGTTACCGTCACAGATTTGTAAGTGTTTCCTCAGGTCTGGATAAAAACTTAGGGTTCACGGAAGTCAACCTGCATTTACTACAGGATTTCTTCGTTGTACCCTCAATGAGAACTTCTGTAGAGGAAAGCTGGGGGGATTGGTTTTCGCTGGTTGGCAAAGTGACTCTCTCTGGCCGCCACCGCAGACTCACCGCCGCGAATGTAATTCTTGAGGGTAAACGTTAACAACGTTACATCTTAAAGCGATCCAAATGTGGTCATCGATAGAGTGCTTTTTGTTCGAAGGTCGTGCAGCAGCAAAGGACGTATGAGAGACATGGCGTCGGTAGGCTTCATTACCTAGTGGACGAGCAATCCATCTAGATCACAAATAGAAATCGATTATTCTCCGATTCACAAGATAGTAGGTAAGAATAGTTTGTGTTTTGTAACTGTTTGTAAACTTTACTGCAAATAGTTTGCCGTATATAACGATTGTATTGCCCTGATAGTTAGATCAGCGCTTGGTTACGTTAAAAGCAAGCCTCAATAGCATTTCCGGTTGACTATATGTACATAATGCAATAAAATTGCAACGCTAGATTTGCAAATGAATAACCAAATCGGTGCTTGCAGAATTCACAGATCATAATCTCTGCTTGTCTACGAAATTGGAAATTTAATAAAATCAGGTTACATAACTGCAAGCTGCGGAGCACAGCCAATTATATCTTAGTGGTCATAATGTAAAGTTACACTCGGACATACGTATATGTAAACATTGTTTGACATTTTTTATGTATGGCATGCATACACTGTTTGGTACCTTATTGTTAAAAAAAAGCACTAGGAAGTAAGTAAAGTTCTACCCAAAACCAGCTATCCCACACAAAGTCATAGTTACTCCCATATCGACTAAGGCTCCCTTGGAAGAATTATAGACTAGATTCTAATAACTCCTTTTTAGAGGGAGTTGTTTTTTAATTCCATCGGACTATTCTCCCCCCTTTGAGCTTGCAAGATATGTTGCATGGCGACTGCAAGCTCCCTCAATGCACCCGATATCTCGGGTTCCCCTACAGTCCTTGTGACAGCATGACCGCTGATTCTCAGCGGTATGGCGTGTCATCCGTTCTCAATGAGCATCGCTCAAAGTAAATTCGGTCAACACCAGTAAATGACAATTATGACTAGCGCACTTCCCTTTTAGACCACGTCGCCACTCTAAACTGAATCTGGTCTTCTTCACAGAATCAGAAACAACTCAGCACAGCATTCCATACCATGAGCGGCAAATGGCGCTCACCCTATCCGCTTCTCGGTGCTGTAACGTACAAGCTGGCTTGAGGTCTGGGTTAGTCCTCTGACCAAAGGAAGGGCAATGTGAAAAAAACTATTCACATTTCGGATATCAGTGCGCATCGGAGACAAAAATTGGAGATCCCTAGAGAGGACCGAACTGTTTGGCTTATCCGGCGGTGTTCTGGATCAAGATCTATGGGGTAAGGGAAAACGTGTACTTAGTGTAGGGGACAAGTTGTAGCACAATCATTATTAAATGGGCGGTTGTCCGTCGCTCGGTTACTGCAAAATTAACTTTAAACGTATATTGTGCTTGGTTTTTCATGAGCTACGATCTGTAGAATAGAGCACAGCTATTTTTTTGAAAACAAGTCTAAGTTGCGAAAATTCATGACACGTGCTATATATATATATATATCTCTCTCTGGGGCATTCGCTCTATCTGTAAGTTTTGCACGAAATTTTGATCGTCGAGTAAGTTTTGGGTACCCTTTCTGAGCACAGTCGTCGTTGCATCCTACATACAAACAAATTACTAACAGGCTTCGCATTGCAACTGTTTTTACTTGAACGATGTTTCCACTACAGGGATATCACTTTTATATTAAAGAGTTAATCTACAATGCCGGGGAGGGACCTTTAGAGCATTAACGTCGTGATAGTGGAGGCAAATGGTTATTCCTTGAATATCATCAACACATCTCCGTAAGAGTATCTCATGTGCATCAAATATGCCTTGTTTTTAATTTAATTCATATCATTATTTGGCATGAAGCATTATAGTTAATACACATGACAATATTGTCCACGACTGCACAATGCTAACTTATCTAGCCAGGAGGGAGGGTGGCAGCGTGATGGAGCTGCATGCCTGGTAATGATATATGCAGCACGCAGACTCAATTTAGTGTCGTAGGCGTCGTTGAGGTGTTGACCCCGGAGATTTGCCTCATTTTTCAGTCGTACGACTCGCTATACTTTAGTCAAACAAGCTCAAAAATAGTCAAACAGCCGGTATCTGCGAAAGCTTGAATCGATTGATGAGGTCCTCGATAAATGACGTCGCTTGAACGAGACAGCAGACAAGGCGACCCTGGGCAGTTTGTCTTATTTTTTTTTTCATTTTTATCTCGCTTAAGTTGAGCTATCAAATGTGTGAGAAATAGAGACACCTGAATACGACTAGAGGTCGAAATAACTGCAAGAATAAACTTCGAGATTCATTTTGTACTAAACAACAAACACAGAATGATAACAAGACAGATGTTATCAATAGTTTGTTGTTAAATATCTAAACGGCGCGTATGCGGGTGATGACGTTCATTAAACACTCAACATGATATTATACAGTGTTTTATCAGGTTGCTTTCTCACGATTATCTGCGTCTGCCATATACACATGCATACACACCCTACGTTTCCCTCTGTTTTCGCTTTCGGTCAGTCGCGTTTTAATGCGCACTATTTGTTTTTATTTTTCGGTAGTTGTCGTTGAAGACATAACCGGTTCAGAGCATGTCAGCTGTTACGTTATCAAACGCTATGACGGTATAATACCGACCGCGGTGCATGAATGGGTCGACCGATAAATAACCCACCACCAACCCGGGGGGCAGAATTGGCCTCGTGGCAGACAGAGCTACACAGGAATTACCCGATTAGACATCCGGCGGCCCGACGCTGTGTTGATCCTGCACTTAATTTTATAGCCACATAACCCCACAACACCCCGCTCGGTGTCGTTCATCGCATCGCCGTGCCGGCCAGAAGAAACAAGACAGCCTCGTCCAACCCTGTTTGGGGCTTTTCTTGGGTGGTGACCGTATGGACCATGAGGATGATAGGCATCATATAGATTATATAATCACTTACCATCCTTTCCCCACCCGTAGTTCTGTTCATACCTTTGTGTTTGTTCGTCTATCAATCGGTATTGCTGTCTGCCGGCGGTGCAGACACATGACATCCTCGGTCCAGGACGTTGAGGTGGCATGCGTGGTGCATTCGGGTGCGCCTTGGGACCGGAGGAGACCCGTGGGGATGCACAGGTTCGATTCCCGCCGTCGCACATTTGTATTTATGGAGCCCGAGGTATTACGAAGTAATGCCGAAAGCGATTTCGTGGACGTTAGACATTTGCTGGGGTTCAGCCCGACAAGAGGTGTTTTTTGTTCACCCAAGACGTTCGGCGATTGCTGCCGGGCCGCTTGGAGGATGGAGGAAGCTAGTACATGTACCTATCTGCAGTGTACGTTCGCCTGCCGCTCGAGCACGCTTCTTTCCATGAGAAAAGGGACTAACAAAGTCTGCTTGCTCTACAAGGCGACTACTTCACCTGTGTGTGTGGAGCGCGTTTGGGAAGGCGATGTGTTTCTGACGACCAATTGAGGATTGCTGGTCCGCCTCGATTTTGGCTGACTTGATTTAAAGTGATTGCGCAACGCAGATCGACGATGGCAGAGGCGATGCATCCTTTCCTCCCCCCCGACCGAGGATAACCAAGAAGATCCGCTGCTGCGGGCGCCACCGCCGGCCCTGCGACTTCATCACACCAGATCAGATGCTGGAATGAGTTGTTGACCGAAATTCGGCGCCATTTGGCCCAGCTGCTGCCACCGGGCCAGCAGACATCCACGGGCAACGGCCGGGTGAGCGGCAGCGGCGGCGGCAGCAGCAGCAGCAGCAACATCGCTGTCTCTACGGCGATGGCTATGGCTAATCTGGATGGGGGCCGACAATGGTGGCGACGACGCCGACGACGACGACAATGGTAGCAACAACAACAGCAACAGCAACAACAACAACGATGACGACGATGACGATAACAACAATAACAACAGAAGGACGGACGAATGACGCGGCAATCGCCCTGGTCGGCCTCGCGCCACCCGCGCGACCCTATAAAGGCGGGCGTCGATGTGCGCATCGGTCCATCAGTTGGTGCCATCTCACTGCCGGATCACTTACTACTACCACTACCACTACTACTACTACTGGTACTACTGTCCAGCTATCGACCATCCAAACATGAAGGTGCGTGAGCTTGTTTCTTCGGATTCGGACTAGTGAACGTCTTCCTCTGCGTCTGTGTCACGTCTGTACGGGCACTCGAGGCCGCCTGCACGACGATGCAGCCATTACGACGATTTTACGAAATCGCAACGTTTCTTTACGCTATTACGTATTTTATCACTAGTGTTACTGGCTTGAGTTGACTGGCCCATATGGAGTTGTCCGAGGACGCTTGGCGTCACGCTTGCCGCCGCTGCAGCTGCCGCACGCCGCTTCTTCTATTTGCGCAAAGGCAGGGTCTTCGGTCACTTCTTCGGACCTTCTTTTTTTCTTAAAGTTCTTGAGCAAAGTTCCGTGTTCGTCCGTTCGACCGCCCGCCCGCCCGTCCGTCCGTCCGTGTTACCGGCCACGCCGTCAATGCCAGTAAGCGACGGTCGGTGATCGTGCCGGCATGGTCAACCATTTAGTGCCTCTATCTCATCTTTAAAGTCGAAGCTCTAGTTGAAGCTCAATCCTCGCAATTATTTCTGCGTTTTTGTTCATGCTAGAAAGAAAAGAAAATAGGGAGAGAGAGAGAAACAAAAAGTTTTTTTACCTATTTCACTTCAACAGATTAATTTGTACAAGGTTTTGCTAGTATTTTTTTATATTTTATAATAAATTTCACTTTGACTCTCTCAAGTAGCAAACATACGCCTAGAAGCTCTACTTGAACGATACATGTTTACATTTTTATTTAGTTCTTTTCTAACCACCTCCTCCCCCTGTTTCCAACCGTATGCTTACAGATACATTGTCGGCACTCGGCACTTTCTCGTATCTCTTGCGCAACCAACACTTACATTTATAGAACAGCGGTCATGTTAGCGTAATTTTGCCGGTTCTCCGGGCGAGCGAGAAAGAGAGAAAAAGAGACGTGATAACAGAATTTCTAGACGATTAACAGAATAGACCTACATATTATTGATGCGTGTAACATCCACGGTGCTTGGCGCGTCCACGTATATTAAAACAAATTATAATATTTGTTAATACACCTATACATTTGACGGTTCTAAAGATATCCGAAACGGACAAGCTGACGTTTTATTTTTAAGAGAAAATCTTCACTAATCTTCTTAACGCTTTTACTGCCGACCCGCAGGTGTTTATCGCGTTCGTGGCTATCGCCGTTGCAGCCGCTGTAAGTAGTCTCCATGCTTTATCTTTTCTTTGTTCATTCAGCTGGATTTGAGTTGTGGTTGTTCAGACCATAATGAGGTGCTAATACTCAACAACAACAACGATAAACAGTAGTTATTGTTAACAGCCAGAACGAACCTTCGTTTGTTGAGGCAACAATATGCGGGGTTGATCTGCGGGGGATGTTGACTAGTCTTGATTTGGCTAGTCTGACGAGGATAAAGGATGAATCATGGCGCCACCGAAGGATCTTTATAGAGCGGGTATCAGGATCTCCTATCTTTGCACAACCTAGCTACACACATCCACCTATTCATTTACACTCACGAATCTGTATCTTTGAGCAGAAGTATCCTGTGACGCTTGAACGTGAGCTCTTTTGTGTACTTCTGTATTGTACTGCTTATAGTCAGCCCTATGTTCACCTCCGACTATACATATACATTTCGTGTATATCTCTGTTCGTCGCGAGTACTTACTACGCGAGCTGAATTAACTAAACTCTCGAAAATGGGAGAAATCGAGAGAGCGGGCGGGAATATTATTAATATTATTATTATTATTATTAAGCTCTCTGGAACTCTGGAATGCAGCAAAGAAGTCTAGGTTAATTGGAAGTATGCTCATATAGATAGCGTAACGAGTATACAACGCAAGTGTGCTTACACTCTGACGGCGTTTTCAGGCCGGCCAACGGGTAGTCAACCAATATGACGACTTGGCCCAACCCACGCCCTATGAGTATGCGTATACAGCTGAATCTGAAGAAGGATCCCACGGGCACTCCGAGAAATTTGATGGCGTTTCACGCGCCGAAGGAAACTACTTTCTCAAGGTTCGAACTCACTCACTACACGATATATGTATATGTATTCTGGCATGAACGAATAGACAGTTTTCTATAAGTAAAGGATGAAGCTTACTTTCCTATATGCATGTATATATGCATACTATAAGCTTTCTTTCCTGTATGCATGTATATGTATATGCATGCTATAAGCGTGTCTAAGTCTGCATGTGCAATATATTTAATATAGGACATGTATCCATATATGTATTGAGTCTAGCAGAACTCTTGAGCGGACTCTTAAAGCAAAATCAGAAGTGTATTATATATGTACATAGTGTGACTTTAGTGAATGAAAAAAAACAGTTGGCCTTCGTCTAGCCCTCTTTCAGCTCAAAATTCTTTGAATTTCCTATATGCTGCAAAGTGCAAAGTACTAGGTGGTGCTAGTACTTTGCACCTACTATTAACTTATTTATAAATGACGTTGTTAATAGTGTCCTTGTTGTACAGAACCTCACGATGAACTTTACGTTCCTCCAGTCCCATCAGACACGCAGTATGGCCTATTTTAGCCTAAAGACTTATTGCTAAAGTTGCTTTTAACTCAACGCTGTTCGGCTCGGTGGCTCGCTTCGGCCATAACCTTGTGCGAGTTACGTTGTTCTAGGCAATCCATTTCTCAGCGTCGGTAACTACGATTATTTTCCAGAAAAAGAGGTTACTGTCTTTGCTCGTTTCAAGACGCAGCTGCCCGAGCAGCTTATCATATCGTTTTCGGAGACACTCCTAAATCACCAAATTTCACACCGCCACGGCTAGTAAGGTGCAAAGAAACTAATCTATGCAATGCGTTTACCAAATGTGCGATCCCGTCGACTGTTAAATGTCAGACAACAGTCTACGAGATAAATTACTTCATCGGTATTATTAACCGTGGAAGGCCGACTCGTCCGTAGTCGATCTGTCACATAAAAAGATTGCTATCACCAAAGCGATCGAATCATCGCATTGTGGTAGGTACAGCTGCCCACTGCATGTAGACAGCACGCAATTTACCGTTGAGACAGTTATGGCTCAATCTTCGAGGTAGTAATAACAATTTAATTCCACGCGGGTTGTAAACTTCTTCTATATTCATAAAACACACAGTGCTGCGGAATGAAGATACGTTCAGTAGGAGCTGAGTGACTAAAAAACAGACTACGACTAGAATTAAATACTGACGTTAACATATATGCATGTGTGTATCAGTAATTTGGGTATTGGAAGTAAAATATAAAGTAAGCACTATATATATATATATATATATATATATATATATATATATATATATATTTATAATTTATTTTTAATTTTTATAAGGTATATATATGCACGTGTACAATTATGCACATGGCTGCTGACAACGGTTAGCTCGTAAATGTGGTCGAATATGAGCTGGGGATGCACATGTGGCATCTTAACGCAAGGGTAACATTTCGGTTAATACATTTAGCACTGAGGCTTGCGTACAGGGCTGACTCAGCTTGATTCTGCATTGCATGTTTGCTGCCACCGGTGATCGCCAGTTGGCCGATGGACGCGAGCGTCACGTGACCTACACGGCCGACGAGTCCGGCTTCCACCCGGAGATCCAGACGAACGAACTCGGCACCGAGTCGAAGAACCCCGGCGACGCTGTTTACATCTCGTCGGCGCCATCGGGCCCCGATGCCGCCATCCAGGCGTATGGCGGGCCCTTCCCCGAGTCCGTGGGACAGGCGCCGCTCCCCAGAGCCGTGCCTCAGGCACCAGCGTTGCGTCGTTCTGCGCGCGCCTAAGCGTAGAATAGCGTAGAGTAGCGTCTAAGACGATGCCGTGCGCAAAGAAACACGTAGCACATGACCACTAATTCAACTAATGCGACATACGTCTGCAATCACAGAACAACTAGCATTTTTTTTGTCGAAATGTCGTTGATCGTCGAAAAAGCGTCCCAGTCCAGACGAAGTAGGCGCACACCCCACCACCCCCCCCCCCTCCCAACGACAACATCAATCTTTGACAATTGACACATACAAAGCGCGATTGCACGATAGCTGATTCACTTCATTCGACACACTGCGCAATACGCATTGTCTGTGAATGATGGTTGCCACTCACACCGATTGTGTGTGTAAGACACACCTAGCCATCATACAACCACATATCGTAAATGTATACTACTAGTCTACGGCGGTTTGTTTTTGTGTTTAGTATCTTTGCCTGGCACAGAATGCAAATCTCTGCCTGCCTAGCGCGGTTCCGCAAGATATTGTAAACTGTAATCATCCGCAACGCACCGCAACATCTAGTTTTCAATGTATGCGTTTAATTATAGCCTGGTATAGTTGTACCTACATATATATAAATATATATATATGCACACATGACTATGCTGAAATAAAGTGACTACGAGGCGTTTCATACTCCACTCGTAAGTTGGTAAAAATGATATCTTCTATTCATACGACGACTAAGTCGGTAGCTATGAGGCCGTCCTTGTGCTCTGTAGTAACGGTTATTGTGCGTTTAGAATTCGGATTGTGTAGCTTGAAGTTTAGTATCCTTCTGCATTTATATATAGCCATATCTATGGAGTGTGTGGACCTACTCGACAAATACGTAAACAAATTTACTTCATATGATTTTTAAATTTTCCCAATTACCTCAAACAGACACTCAGTCTCTCAAGCAGATCTAGATATCAAGAACTTCATGGTTTTCTTCGATAGCACGTTCTAAAAAAGGTCCGACGCAATATTACGAAGCACGATAGGTCTCACCATAACGTTTAATAAGGCCTAGTTGCCCACTAACAGCGATGGCAGTATATCGTATTGGCAGACATTTTACCAAGCATTTAACCAGTTATTCTCTAAAAAAAGAAAAAAAGAAGCAGGATACAATAATGAGCTAAATGTTATATATTTTATGTTTTTACATTTTTTTTTATTTTATCACCTGGTACGCATGGGGCTGACGATGAGTTTACCGCATTTTGTTGAACTGTCGCCAGTTCTCTTGGCGTCATTTCGTCTGAAGCTTCGACGCTTTAGTGTTGCAGCTAGGTTTGCTTTTCTAAACGTCTGTGTTTTAAATTTCGTTCAGTTCGGTAAACCTTAAAGATTTACCAGAGCTGTCTAAGCAGCCAAACAAACGAAGATCCTCAGTATCGAAACTATCTCTTTATAGTGTTTTTTAGCTTAAACAACTGCTTTTCCATGGTTTTGCAGACTCGACGATAAAATGTCTAGGATCACCTATATACTGTACGCATTGTACTTTGATTTGTACTCTGTTTCTTTGTTATTTTTATGGAGTATCTTTTTTACGTCCTTATTTACAAAATAATTCAGAGAAGAAACTAAACGGGTTTAACAAACGGCAAGTATTATTAATACTATTTATTAGGTTGAACAGAATGTAACTGTAACTAAATTTTATATGCGTTTTTATTTAAACGCCTGCCACGCCTGTAAGAAGTCTGCTATGTTTACAAAACACAAGATGCCTACGTGACTGTAAGACTGTAGAATATTTTGTTTAAGTTCAAAACACCTTATTGCTGCGGAAACTGTTCGAAATATTTAGAGCGCATTCTGCAAGGACAGTATTTCAAACACACGGACAGCATTCCGGTGACTTGAGCCTTCTAAATGAACGCCGTGCTGAAAGGCCTGTTACGCTCGTGAAAGACTACTTGGGCAAAACTGTAAAACAAAATTCTCAAGTGACTATGCGTAAATTTCCATGGTGCGCTACACAACCATCGGCACACGCAAAACGGAAATTCTAGCGCTTGTTAAAGTATGTTTTTTTAAACTGAAAAAAATACAGTTACTGTCCTATCCAATAGTTCTTATAGATGTTGTTTGTAAAATTTTGGAAGGTCTAAAAATTTGCCCATACTTCACTTCACGCCTAACTAAGGGCATCTATCGCTGGCTAAAAAAAACGCATCCTCATTATATGAGAGCAAGGTCGCGTGCATATGTGCAGATGTAGAGGCTAATGGAAGAGAATGCGTACGAAAACTTTTTATCACCGCAACCATCGCCCTGAAAGACCGCGTGAACATGCATTAACTCTACGGAAGTCTAACCTTATTCAATGTCGAAGTCACAAAAAGGAGAATGGGGGACAGTTGTGTTCAATGCGAGCCGAAGCTCGGCTCTGCTGGCTCTGTGCCGAGCAGGTACGCTACGTACCAGAATCTACTGGTTTTGAGCCAATAATAGGCTCCACGTGTTTAAGGTGTGGCGTTCTTTCAGAGACAATGGCATATGCTTTATAGGAATGCAATGATGGCTCCTTTAATGAAAATCAGCCGATTTTCTTTAGGTAGCAGGCTTAGGTTTGGGGAGAAAACAGGATGCACCCTTTAACCGGAATAGGGGGTTCCTGTACCGCTGCGAGAAAAAAAACGAGATATATCCGTTGAGTCATACTCATGTTCTGAACCGGAAAATTATGTGTGTTTTATTAGGATAGATGGATACCAATCGCCGCAATGCAAGAACACGCTACCTACATAAGGTATTGTGCTTTGCGATTATTTCCTGTAAATATGATGGAGATCTTTTGCAATGAAGCTCTACGTTTCTTGCTAGAGACGATAATGATGATGATTATTATTATTATTTGAAAATATTGTCAAGCGGGAACTTATGCTAGCGTTTCCTCGAACGCTGAGTTAGGCCAGGGCGCCCAGAGTAGAAGCTGTTTTCCCTCTGCAGAAAGCCAAAACATCTGTTTCATAAAGTATGTCTCGCTTCAGTAACCCGTAATTTCCTCCATGTTGCTTACGATATATTTACATCCCCCCCCCAACATTAATGGGGCTCAGTGCCTCCAGGGCAACACAAACATCTTGACAGCTCACGAGATAGTTGCTTTCCAGGGCTCTTCTGATGCTATTGAGTTCTGCGTGTATTGCCACTCTGCCTGAACGTTTAAGAAAACTCAAACGGAAGTATGGTCCATCGGGGTCAACCAGTCTACCACATGATTCACGCGAAAAGAGTTCACAAATGCGAGTACCTATCCCGATAGCCGACACCACGCGCAAGGAGTTGGAATTCAACTGGCGCGAACGCAAGGCTTTGCGTCAGCTGTCACTAAAGGAATGCGGTACCCCCAGAAAACACGTTGTCTTGGCTTTTGTATGAGTCAAGATTGTAATGGATTATTATTATTATTACAGCCAAAGACAACATCTGTCTCAAAAACGGTGCCTTGCATCTATCTCGTGTGCTCTCTTAAATATGTTTGCTTATCTATTTTTTGGTGTAGCTAGTTACTTTAGAGACAAGTCAGTTAGCTCCATTACTAAGGGGCTATAGGGCCTTTTTTGCGATTGATGTAGGATAATTTATCGTATAGCTTTTTTGCCTTTATATATATATATATATATATATATATATATATATATATATATATACACTATCTTATGTTGAGTGTATTCGGCAGACTCGGCCGAAGTCGAGACAATGGTATATTTGTGTTTGCTGGCGCTGCTTCGTCGAGAGACGCGCGAGACACCTGACACACAATGATCATGGCGGCGGTGGCGGCGACGTCAGGAGGACAATGGAGCCTGGGGACGGGGGGTTGATATGATGAGCGGCGGGGCCGTCTTGAGCGTGCGTCGCGCGTTCACTATGCCCGCCAAGTGAAGTAGTGCAGCGCGCGCAGAACAGAAACAAGAGATGAAGCAGAATTCGTGTAGTCAGCCTACCCGATGTCGTAGCTTGGCCTAGCGGCGCTTGTTCCTACGACATCTGCTTCTGTTGTGGCTTCTGTGGCCGCTACGGCTGCCACCAACCACGACGGCGACGATGACGACGACGACGACGAAGACAACGCGATTATTCTGCCAGCGCTGTAGATTCGATCTTCCACAGACACAGTATTGCAATGTACCCCACTTACACGCACCCACGCTCACAAACACACACACACACCGATACACCATATCCATCACATATACGAGCGTACATCATACAGAAATAGAGAGACAAATGTACACACGGATATATCGGCTTATCTGTATATATGTATATATATATATATATATATATATATATATATATATATATATATATATATATATATATATATGTATATATGTACATATGCACGGTAGGCAGCTCGCCAGGTAATGAACGCGTAGTGACATAAAACGACGTCGTTGAGATACATCGATGTGTTGTTGTTGTCGTTGTTGTTGTTAGCCGAAATGTGCCGATACATACCCTTACTCACAACGCAGCTACGATCAGATGTAGATGACGACAGTGAAGCGTTTGTGAGGTGGCTCACCTACGGTAGTATCTTCTACAGCAACAGCAGCGGCGACAGTTGTTGTTGCTATTGATGTTGTTGTTGCTGTTGTTGCTCTTGTTGATGTTGTTGATATTGTTGTTGCTGTTGCTGCTGCTTCTGTTGCTGTTCTATTTGTGGCAATGGTAGCCGAGCTGTGGTAGTGGTGGCTCGTCAGTGGCGGCCTATAAAGTGAGGCCGACATCAGTTCAGGTCGTAGTGCCATCGTGCCCAAGCCGTGCACCCGTGCATCCTTCCGCTCCGATCATCGTCGGTCCTCTGTACTCCTCTCTTACTAGGATCACTCCGAGTTGTTCTCCGTGTGTCTTCTACGACGTCTTCTCGACTCGACTAGTTATGAAGGTGTGTGAGTGTCTGTGTATGGGCGTGTTTTGGCTCTTGCTGTCATTTGTGCGACAGCTTCATCAGACAGACAGTTATAGCTTCCTCATCTTGTTGTTGTTCTTCTACCTCTTTTTTAGTCCTTATTTTTGTCTTCGTCCTCTTCTCATATCTCGATGCTTTTGTTACAGTATTTCTATGTTCTTTTTTTAGTTAACGCACTTTTGCGGCTATGGTAGCCAAGCTGTTCTCGGCCTTGTTATAGCTGTAAGTGCTGTTGTTATTGTTGTAGGTGTTGTTGAAGGTAATGTTGTTGTTATGGCTACCAGTTTGCCAATCTCCCTTTTGTCCTTTCTATTTCAATGTGTGGCCACTTTTAGTGTTGCTGCTGGAACCTTGCCCTATCGAGTAGACGCTGTCAACCTTACTTCAGGCAAATGCATACCCCGACGATGTCTTTGTCATGCGTGTCTTGCTGCATGCATGCAACGAGAGCATACCATACCAATATTCATGCAATAGAGTCTACGGTACCGTCGATGCGTACTCTTTCCCCGTACAGAGTGCTTCGGAAGCAACTACTGAACGAAAAAAAAATTTATCGAATCGCCTACGCTTGCGATAATGCTACGAGGCAGAAACCCGTTTCTTCGACATGGCATGTTCGTAGTTGCCACTGTTCTTATCGACCCTAATCATTACTCATGCTATTGTTTCTAACAATAGTTACTTGCTTAAAATACAACTAGATGTGCGTATTTTTTATAGAAGTTAAATGTCGCATTAAATCACTTGATCTCACGCTAATACGTTCCTTGACAATTTACAGGTGTTCGCGATTTTCGTTGCCGTCGCCATTGGCGCAGCTGTAAGTCACATCCAAATATTTATTGTAGACTCAGTTAAATACTTGGTAACTCTACGATTTAGTCTAAATGCCGTGAGAGTGTGGCTAGTTAAAACAACACGCCACACCCGACAGGTACTACTATACAGACTGTGGCTATCGTTGAGTTATTCCTCTACATCCAAATCTAGCTTACGAGTCCCACTGGATGCACAGTGTATTATTACACGGCATTCACTTCATATTTAACAACTCTCATAGCAGCTAGACCTAACTGCTGAAAATCCAGCTGCGATTCCCTTCGGAAGAACAGTGATGGCCCTGATTTCAAGTTTCGGCACGAACTATTCGGCACACATCGGATTTCTGGGATTTTCTATAGTAATTGGATCCCCTTTAGCGTTGCGTTGGCAATGTTCATATGCCATCACTTCCTCTTGTCGACTAACCATATAACAAGACGTTCCCATACTGAACTGATATAAGCTTTGTACATAAGAGATACCTAGCGTCAGAACATGTTCTAGAGCAAGTATTTAACAGACTACTACTACTACTACTACAATGACGAACCACGAGTGCAGCGACAGCCGTTTGACAGCGACGGTGATATCGACTCCACCCGATTTACGTGTGGTAACGGACCACCGTGGTTGTCACGTCGCCGCGATGTCAACGCACCGCACCCTTTCGAAGCGGGCGTGCGAACGTAGGTAAGTTTTGGTACGTGACGGTCTGTCTGGCCGACCGACACCTCCGACTGGCGTGTCTAACCTTCTCCGTCCGTCCGGGGTATGCGTCCTCTCTGTGTGTCTCTCTCACTTCTCCAGGCTGGTCAGCGTGCCGGAGTGGCCGCGCAGTACGACGACCTGTCCCAGCCGACCCCGTACGAGTACGCCTACACGTCGGAGAACGAAGAAGGCTCGCACGGACACTCGGAGAAGTTTGACGGAGTCTCGCGTGCCGAGGGCAACTACTTCCTTAAGGTTGGCCTGCAAGCATACTGCACAGCGGCGTCTGCATGCGATTCGAGCGAGCACAGTACTTGGCTCGGAATAGAATAGAAAACGCCTGTAATGACAATGAGACCTTCTCTAGCTTCCCTACTTTGGGTAGAAGCATTCCTTTCTAGGGCAGATGCAGCAGTGACGATGAACCATTTCGATGTATAAATTTGGCCTTGCGCCATGCCGAACGGTTGTTTGATCGGCTCTGCTCTGCTTCGTTCAATATCACCCCCAACTCCCCGCCCACCCGCGTCCTCATCTGCCTTTATGGAGTGTGCGCATTATTTCACATACACACAAAAGGCAAATTGAGTTGGCACCTGATATTGTCAAGATGAGAACCGTAGAAGAGAAGAAGAACATAGCTACAACCGTAAAGATTATGCGGGAATTACAATGTCGTACCGTGCGAGCAGTCAGAAATAGAAATAACGGCATAATTGGCAACAACTTGCTATACTATCGTTTTGTGAAATACTGCGATTTGATGCGAGATATGTACAAACAGGGTCCCAAGCCAACATGTATATATATATATATATATATATATACAAAGTATCATGCCAACATCCCTATCCTTTACCGTAAACTACTATATATACTAAAAAAGATTTATATCTGTCTGCGAGCGATAAAAAGCGATGTACTGTTGACCTTCACCGAACGAAGACCGTTCACGTTAAATTTAGTTAGTGTGGGATCAACGGTGCGTCGCAGGGTGTGCCTATTCTAGTCAACAACTGAATTGCCTAACGGTCGACTCAGCTGACGAGATCTTTACACACAGAGCCAGAACGATCGGTTGATGACGACAAGATGTTGCTGGCGTCACCGCAGCCGCTCATCATCTGACATAGGCAAACCATTCGCGCTGATATCGCCTTATTTAAACGACCGTGGAGCTAATAGGCAAATTAGCGCACAAACACCGCTCGGTGTGGAGATAACGGGCGGTGCATTTGTGTCTGACCTGGGCGCGTGTGTGTGTGTGATATCATATGCGGGTCTATCAGCCTATCAAACTTGAAATAATTTGTTGCCTTGAAAACGTCAAACCTACTGACTGTATGTTTCTAGTACTGCTCGTACAAACAGACAGAAACGAAAATATAAGATGAAGTATATCTCACACACACACACACATATATATATATATATATATATATATATATATATAAGTTTTTGTGGCGCTATTCCTACCGCCTCAAAACGGTTTTTGTTTTTATTTACCAATCTGTCCTAGAGCTTATATATATATATATATATATATATATATATGCATGCTATTTTCATGCCATCGTCATCAAGACACAACTCTGCTAACTCAGCGATGGTAATTATAATAATAACATTTGCTACACTGTTGTTATCCTGATACTCGTTGCTCTACCTATCTATAATCTACAACCTCAGCTGGCCGATGGCCGCGAGCGTCACGTGACCTACACGGCCGATGAGAGCGGCTTCCACCCGGAGGTGCAGACCAACGAGCTCGGCACCGAGTCGAAGAACCCCGGCGACACTGTCTACATCTCGTCCGCGCCATCGGGCCCTGATGCCGCCATCCAGGCGTACGGCGGACCTTTCCCCGAATCGATCGGACAACAGGCTCCCGTCCTCCGAGCTCCGGCTCAAGGCGCCGCATCTGCTGCATCTGCAGCGGCCTCGGCTCGCGCTTCCTCGGCTAGCTCGTAGGCTTGGCGATGAAGTCACACCCTGTCCGTAGTAGCGAACTACTAAAAGAGAGCAAGCCGGGAACAACACCGGAAGAACAAAGAACAAGAACGGCGCATAATGATGACGAATGATAGCAAAGAATGACAATCGAGCTTTGTTTAATACTCAGTCATCCATCCATCGTCTGTCACCCACCGCGACAACCTCCAGCTCAGCTGGCTCGCCCGCCCGCCTACTTCAAGAGCCTACTACTATCTGAAAAGCGGCCACAATCCGAGAGGCTAAACGACTGCCAAACATTTTGCCGTATCGTTTTTTTTTCCCGAGTAAGAACCTGTCAGAGGCTCACTTTACCCTAAATATGACAATGAAGAATAAATGAAATAGTCTGCTTTAAAATACAAGTGTACTGCTGTATTTGCAACCGACCTCGAACAGACATACAGTCAGACTAATCCTATAGCTTTCGCAAATCGGTGACAGACCACCTTACTAAATTCTTTCCAACCAACTACGGTAGGACTCTTCCCGGTGCGTGTGAATGTGTAGCCTCTTAATTTGCAAGTACTTCGACCAGTACTTCAGAGGGCCAGAGAAGAGATCTTTCGGATTTTGTCTACATAGGACTTTTAAATTCGGGTTTATTCACCGTGAACTGGTAGTGTAGTACAATCTGCAATTGCAAGTATTTAGGCCGATACTTCAGAGGGCCAGGAAAGAAATTTTTCGGATTTTGTCTATATAGGACTTTTTTTACTTAGGTTTATTTGTCATATAGTGTAGAGTAGAACAATCGTTCACATATTAATTTGTAGGCTAACAATATCGTTGATACTTGGTTGCAGTGAAGATGTTTCGATAAATGAGCAGTTAAGTTTGTGGTAACGTCCGATATTGCACTCTTCACAATATCTACATACGCACTCTCTGTAGGCTTTCTCTAAATTCGGAGGTTTGTGTATTGAACGGTATTTTGATTATTTGGATTATTACTAAGATTTTATCTTATCAATGTTTTAGGGTCTAGCATTGTAAAATAAGAGACAATTGCGTGATGGCAGTATCTTACTGTAGCACCTTACATGACTGTTTTTTTAGTATCTTACTGTAGGAACAATTTTTATAAATAAATTAGGCTCGATTTTTTGTTTTATGCCAGTAACGTCTCCCACTAAAGCAAAATCCGCATATTGTTATAACTTATCATCCGGTAACAGCAGCTCGTTATCATTTTTTCAGCAACGTCTGTATATTGACATATAACGTGAAAATGCTGCCTTTGTTCGGAGGCACACTCCTGAAGTGGTCTCAGCCAGGCCTAAACAAAACGGATTCGCTTGCTAGGCACATTAGCTAAAGCTAATAATTCGTGATATGTATAACATATACATTATGTTTTATACAGCAAGAACGCTTTATAATCTGTAAAAATTGAGGACTGCAACTTGGGGTACCAAATCTTCAAATCGAAAAAATACCTTAGAGAAACTCTTATTCCTTCGAATATACTGAAATGGTTATGGGTCTCATTGCTCTTTCTTGGCGCTTGAAACCCTTAGCTGTCTAGGGCCCATTTACAGCCAGCTTCATCGAAAGAATACATACGGCCAACAAGAGCCACAGGTACACTGAAAACCAGAATATTCATAAAAATAATACTTGACAACTGTGCTATCAGCTAGTTGTTTGCACAGCGTATCAGTCCCACTGTTCGCTTCCGTGCAGGTGCATTGTGTATTCCCGAAACGTCCCATAGAAGAAAATATCGTAACTAAGAATCCTATTTCGAAATCAAACGGGTGAACAGGTGTTTGAAGGCCTGTATAGAATAATTTAGTAGTAGTACTTGCCTGGAATTTGTAAACTTGATTTAATCAAGTAGGTGCCCTAAACATTGGCTAATATAATCAAGTTTTCTTAATCAAGTCAATTAAGTAAAGTATTTGAGGTCAAATTATGTAGTTAGGTTGCAACTACTGGGACTAATAATAAAAACGCTATCTGTCTTAGACAGTCGAAAATCTGGCTGATGGATGCTTACTATTTACAAGGATGGCAAATAGGGGAAGAGAGGATACAGCTTGGGCCTCTAGAGCCCCAGAAGAGTGTACATAAGTCAACTCCAAAACGCCCTCCTAGCATTAATGAAACGGGCAGATAACTTGGTAGACTTAGTAGTTGTATGCAAAATACCAGTTGTTAGCAATAAAATAAAGTAAGAAACAAAATGTTGTCTGAGATACTGGGTAGGCAAATAGCGTTGGCAGAGGATAAATGAAAAGCCACATGGGAAGCAAGGGTGCAGGACGAAGTCTCTTTTCAAGATCAACAAACAAAGCGGACGCTTGCAGATAAAATGGCCTGATACACAAAAAAAGAGGTAAAAAAACTCTAGAAAGAGGCAATCGAGAGAGTAACAAATCTTTGAGAGACAAGTAGAAGCCTCGAAACAGGATTGGCCGGAGAAGAACCACCACATTAGGGTGCCCTAACGCTTCATCGGAAAGGCCGTCAAAGTCAAAGAAGTGGTAGAGACACTATTCGAGAGAACAGGCAAGCCTTTGTATTTACTCTAAAAATGTGGTATTCTAGAAATCTGCGCCAGTTTATCCACTAATGTCGACGGTAAGCAGGGGGAGATGCTCATGGTGATGGTGGATTTAAGTCTCGTTCTAACCAATTTCAAGAACGAACGTACGTTTTCGACACGAATGGTTGCGCTGGATTTTTCTGGCTTCCTGTGTTTACACATTGCTGCCACGGTTATCTCAGTGTGATATTGAGCTGGTGGCTTTGTAATTTCGTGCCGTGCTATGCCTCGCCGCGTGACCGCTGCTAAAACACTCCCGCTTTGCCCTCCGTCAATGATCAATCCGCCGTAGTTTCCGTTTTGGCCTGACCAGGATTCTCCCTAGAAAGGGGGAGGCCCACATACGCTGCCGCCTCCTGGCGTCCCATAGCGATGTACGGCGACGTTTACGTAGGTTGATCTGGCTGTACGCACCGTCCGCAACAGAAGAGCTGCAGCCATACTGCAGCGCTCTGGCCCACAGAAACTCGACAATCGGCACGCAGGAGGATTGACACGAGATACCGTCGGATATACTATGGCCTCTCTATGGCTCGAGTTACGTTCCGCCTGGAAGATGCCTGCCGCCACATGGACGGCAGGCATCTTCCAGGCAGAACGTAACTAGAAAATGTTTGCTGCAAGCGCCACGGAGGCGTGCATGTGCTATTAGTTGGTCAACATGCCCCGCAAGGTCATTGCAACACATTCCTACGTGGAATAGCTCGACTCATTCCCTCCGGTTCGCGAGCTGGAGCCGGAAAATAATCCATGCAAGGCGACTGAGCATAAGGCTCTCCTCCTATGGTCTCGACATAGTGCCACACATTCCCTTACTTCTGGTGGGGTAGGCAGGATTGAGGCCTTTAGTGGGTAAAAGTCTTATAAAAGGTGCTATTGTTGCCAGTACCAACTGTGCATTTTTTGTTTATTTATTAGAATTTATTGTAACAGTAATTACAATTGAGGGTTTCATCTCAGAAACCCAGAGCACGTCACATTTGACTGCCTGTCAGCCCTACTCAGGGCAGCTATATATAATTCATTTAGACAATTAATTCAGCATTTCTAACAAATTGTAAGAGTTCCTCTATATATTGGTCTTTCATACGAATAGTAAGTTGGCTTGCATCGACTTGATCAGTAGCTACAGCGTTCTCCCATACTTTCCGCTCAGTATCGTATTTTTTACATTTATCTAGGACATGAAATATATCATCGTGTACCAAACATACATCACATAGCGGGCTTTGCGCGACTTTAATGTGGAACCTGGTGCTCTGCGTCATCCCTTTAGCGCAACGTAGCCTGTGAATAGTAATCGCTGATCTTCTGGAACAGGGCATCATCATCAAGCTTTTTCGCCGTGGTGCAATCTGCATCGTGTCCCTTTTAGTTGTAGTTCCCTGCCTCCTCCAAGTCTCATAGTGCTTATCTAGGGCTTCTTTCCTAGCCTTTAACACAGTTTTACCAAGGGATATTGCTACTTCCCCTTTGTTTGCAAGCAGACCTCGTTTCGCGAGTGCATCAGCCACCTCGTTTCCGTAAATGCCTACATGGGAGGGTGCCCACTGTAGCTCCACAGCTTGGCCTAGATAACTTATCACCTTGATGATAGATTCCACTAGAGATGAGGCGGGTCCTGACGGATCTGCAGCCCGAATGCTCGAGATGGCGGCACGCGAGTCACTGACGATCACGACCCTTTTATTTGATGGCTCCTTCAGTTCCTGCAGCAATGCTTCAGATATTGCTACCAGCTCGGCCGAAGTTGAACTGCTGCAGTTGACGATATGCTTGCTGATCTCTATGTTGTCGTTGATTCGGAAAACACCTGCTCCTCCCGCAGATCCATCCACCGATCCGTCCGTGAAGTATATCTGTGCGCTATCCACTGATATGTTGCCCAAATGGACCTCACTCGCAGCTCGTAGTTCACTCTCGTGGTGGCTCTTTTTCGATGATATACCTTCTATTGATAGCCGAGTCGACAAGTCTTTGACTGTCGATACGTCAAATACATGAGACCCCGGTACCAGCAGAGGTTCTCGAAACGAGTCTGAGTCCCGTAGTAGCCTGGGGGCCATGGTATTCACCCTTTTCTCAAATATACTTAAGATGAGACTGTGCCTGCTGCGGCACAGTTTCAGAAGGTGACATTCTTGGATGAATTGTTTTTTTAATTCCGCGGGCATAATACCGCACTCTGACAACACAGCTCTACATGTTATAGAGAGAAGACTTAATGCTATTCTACCACACTGAGCAACAGCAGAGTCTATAACTCCATAGTCCTTTTTTGTTAATCGAAACATTGCGCCAAGGAAATAGTTAATCTTTGATCCTAACAGTGCGACTGCTAGTTTCATCGCCGTATCTGGTTTGATTCCCCAAGAAGTTCCACAAGCGTTTTTCAGCATATTCGCCACTCGCTCGCCCTTTTCCTTGATGATGTCGAGTTCTCTGTTCCATTTGCAGTTTTCTTGAAATGTCACTCCCAGAAATCTCACCTCAATCTGTCGATTGTCAAATATCAGCAGAAGCTTCTGTCCTCTTTTCACATTGAATACCATGCTCTTGGTACAAGGCTCAATGGAGAGTCCCAGAGCTCCTAAGGACGATACGATTTTTCTTAAGGTCAGTTGCAGTTCCATCACTGCGATTGGATTAATCGTGCGACCCTTGAGGCGAATCCAAAGTGCACCATCGTCAGAGTATTGAAACAACTTAAAATGCTCCGGTATGACATCAGCCAGCCCAGCTAGTGACATGACAAACAGTACTGGCGAAAGTACTCCTCCCTGAGGAAGGCCGACATTACCCAGAGTCTTTACCTCCGTGTGTGCTCCCTTGCACCGGATTGACATGCTACGATATTTCAGGAATGTCACAATCAATTTGAAGATAGCGCTACTAGGTTTCAATCCTGCTTTTATCAAATTAGTGACAACGGCAGTGTGATCAAGGTTGTTATAGGCTCCTTCGACGTCGAAGAACACGGCCATGACATGATCCCCTCTGGCGACTGCTTCTTCAATATCAGTAGCTAGATCCAGAATATTATCTTGGGCCGATCGTAGTGGCCTATAGGCAGACATATTATCCGTTAATGTTTCTTTATTCTGTAATAATGTAAGCAAGCGGCGGAGAATCATGCGTTCCAAAAGCTTTCCCACATGAGACGTTTTGACTATCACCCTATATGAGCCTAATTGTGATCGCGGTCTACCTTGTTTCAGAATTGGTACCCCTTCCCCAGTTTTCCACTCAGTTGGAAATTCTCCTCTCTTGAGGATAGCATTAACATCACGAAGAAGAAGGTTTCTCCCGGTATTGTCCAGTGACCTCAGTTGCTTGTTGCTGATGCCATCGGGGCCCAGGGCACTTCTTGCGTTGGCAGTGGCCAATGCCAGATCTAGCTCCCACCTTGTGAAATCGCAATCAGTATCAGTAGCGTTTTCATCGCATGCGCGCTGTGCAGGCGGTTCAGTGACAGTACCTGGAGTTTCTCCTGTGTCGGGCGTGGCCGCTGTTTTTATTGCCCCGTCAAGCATATCATTGAGTATAGTTTGCAATGACTTTCCCGTTGATCGACAGACTGCAAACAGCGGACGTTTTGGTTGGGTTTCGGCCGTTGACTTAATCCAACTCCATGCCTCTCCCAACCCTGTGTGGACGCCTAGTTGTTTGATGAACTTCTCTTCAAGTCATTTTCGCAAGTCAGCAGAGTATGAATTTATCTCTTTCATCACTGATGCTAACATCGAGTAATCGGACAGCCAGCCATGTTTCTTGAATCTCCTCTTTAGACGCTTTACCTCCTGCAGTAGGCCAGCAAGTTTGATGTCCGGTGGGGGTAGATATGGAGGAACCCTGACTCGCTTGGTAGCCATCTTGTGGGATTCTCTGATGGCAGTACTAACTTCGTTTCCGGCAGATAGGCGTTCTCTAACATATTCTTTATATCTCCTCCAGTCAGTGAGGCAAGTCCATCTCCACTTTTTGCCATTATCTGCTTTGAAGTACAGGTAGCACCGAGCATGATCTGAGAAGGTGGCGCTGTCTTTAATTTCCATAGTGAAGTAATTTGTTAACTCATTGCTCACTGCGACGACATCAAGATGAGACTCCACAAAACCAGAGCTGTACTGTCGCATAAACGTTGGGCTGCCATCATTCATAATGGTGTAGTTTTTGGTTTCAAGGTTGTTAAACAGATCTTCCCCGCGTTTGGTTTCATTCGCACTGCCCCATGCACGGTGCTTTGCGTTGAAGTCGCCTGCCAAGATGAGTGGCGCATGCTGGCACAACACATCCATTAATTGAGTCATATTGATGGCTTTGTTCGGTGAGAGGTAAACCGAAACTATGTTCATGGTGATGTCGTGCAGTTTGACAGATACCCCGCACATGCGAGCCCCGTCTACCGATTGGAGCGACAGTTCACACTGCTCTACATTCGCGTCAACGAGAATTGTAGCCAGTGAGGGTGTGCCGGTTGATTGACAATCTGTGTCAACATACGTCACAAAACCATAGTTTCCCAAATTTTTAGGGAAATTACCTTCGTTTAAACATATTACTTTAATGCCACTCGTGCACATTTCTTTTATAACTGGAACATTCTTCTTGTTTGTCCAGCCACAATTCCAGTGTATTAGACATGGTCTAGACATTGTGTTTTTGTTTGGCAAGGAACTGGAGGAGACTTTCAATTTTGTCTCCCCCTTCCAGTAATTCTACTAGACGAGCCACATCTGGATGTTCATCTAACCAGGGTTTTACGAAGAATTTTATGCCAGACCAGAAGGTCCGTAGTGTTGTCACACCAAGACTAATTTCTTCAGACGAGGGAGGTGTCTGTTTTGAAGTTGCGGGTGACACAATATTTGTCCGTGATTGGTTCTTCTTCCTGGGCGCTGGAACAGATGGCATATTGCAGACTACTCGCTCTTCCCCTTCTGGAAGTACTTGTACCAACTGTCTTTTTACTACATTCGCCCAGGTTGGTGTACCGGAAGTTTGGTCATTGCTAGGCGGAGGACGTACCTCGATAATTTTCATTGGCATTGCCATCTGCCGCTCAATAGCTTGAGCGTGTCGTGTTTGCTGGGCTTTGCTCCACGCTTGAAAGACAGAACACTAGGAACTTCCTGATGGGTGGTCCATGTGGCAGTTCACACAGCGAGGTTTATTATTTGTGCATTCTGCTATTAAATGACCTGTTTTACCACAGCGCTTGCATAGCTTTCCAGTTTTACTAAGTGCATGCGGCCGCCTTATGATCATATTTGAGACATATTGCATTGTCGACGATCTCAATGTTACCGGCAGGATTTCCCCGCAGAATTCAATGTGGCTCTTGATTTCCCCACTGAACTTGAAATCCAGTTTTCATGTGTTACGTTTGACTGTTTCCACAGTTCCATCTGGCTTTTTTATTATGGCGTTGTATTGAACTCTTTGCACCTCTGCCACGCCTTGATCATGAAGTACACCCGCTACTTCGTCGTCACTTATTTGTGGATGTACGCCCGATACTCTGCCCCAAATGTTTCCGCTATCCTTCAAACAAGGTTTTACCGGTGTCCCTCCCAGTGTTTTTAGCCGCTTGATAGTTTCAAAATCTTTAACAGTCTTTACCCATATTTCGACTCTTTTGCGTATGTTAATACGGGCAGTACCCATGGGTGCGTGCTCCCTGTCGTCTTGATATATTGGCTAAAATAGTTTGCCTTCAAAACCGCCTGCAAGTTCAGCGCCACAAGCGTCAACAGCCATAAACTCAACACAATGTTCACCGGCTCGCCTGATGACCGGCTTATTCGTTGATTATGTTCTCAAGCATGCGTTGACTCTGCTTGACGGCAGCTTTCTCCGCACGCAGTTTGAAGATTTCCTCTTTGGTTGGCACACGTGTCATCCCGACGTCGTCAGTATCCACATCTTCACCTCTATCCGCGTCCACAAAAGCGTCATCTTGCACGTTGTGCACGTTTGTGCATGCTGGATGCATTGTGGCGCCCTCACTCGCTCTGTTATGCATGTTACCACTCTCTTCCAATATGGCATCATCCTGTACGCCGCCTGCGTTTGTAGTACCCTTAGCTAGCGTCGCTGTTGTGGAAAAACTTAAACTGATTCCCTTGTTGAGGCCTACGGTCTTGGACTCTTGTGAATACCTGGTGCCAGATGTTGAACCAGGCGGTGTTTCGTGGGGAGACTCTTGCTTATCCATCTTCTTGGATAGCGGCTGGTCAGTCGGCGATTGGAACTCGTCCGACGACAAAGTGGAGGAATGCCTCCTATTTCGTTTCTTTGGATTTCCTGTGCATTACAGTTGTCACATTCTCATACCACAAAAAAGTTAGAGTGGAAAAGGCAAGACCTTTGCAGACACTTTCTATGGTCGTGCAGCCAACATCTGGCCGAACGGAGTCGGGCAAAGCGTACGCGGGGTTACCCAGAACAAGGAGGGGGACTCCATTCTTCAAATAGAGGAGCACTGGGAGGATGCGGAGAGGGCATCGATAACGTCCCCAGCGTGGTATATATAAACAATAACACTACAATGCAGACCGACTGCTTAGACTCTTTAACAATTGCTCTATTCGAATGGTCGACCCTACTTGTATGAGGGAGAGTCGTGGGTCTTTATCTGCCAGGAGTCAGGTCGATTGAGCGGCGGCTTTCTAGAGCGGAGCTATGGTACCCGCCGTTGCTTATGCTACTGACCCAGCAAAGGACCTTTTGGCCCACAAAAACCTCAAGAGCATACCTGAAAAATGGATGAGTCTTATCAACTGTTTTAAACAGATTAGCCAGAAGTTAAGCCACAATGCCATTGACCTAGAGCTTGCGAACAAGGTCTGCACCAAATAAAAAGCAAAGGAAAGGATATAAAAAATACGAAATGGCTCTAAATCTGGCTAAATATTAAAGATCCTTCTGTCAACTATAGCTTAAGATTTGTATGTTATTTAACTAGTAAGGCATTTTCGGCACAGTTATTCTTACTGGTATGTAATAATGTAACAACGTATAGCACGTTTTAACTTACGTTTTGCTATTTTCACGTATATCACACTATGGTCGTAATTTTATAAATTAGGAGAATTTTTCTTAAGTGCGAGAAGCAACTGATCGAAGCGGCATTTATACAAACCGCCTATAATACGTTGGGCAGAATGATCCACACAGTGTTTGAGATCAAGAGCTACCACGACGATTGGGTCGTGGAAGTTCGTAGTTGGACGGAGAACACGGATTAGTACTGGCAATTTCGTCTTTCAAAATGCTAATTCATTCGTTGTATGATGGCGTTGGACGTAAACCCGAATCGCTGTTTCAAGTTCTCAATAAAGAACAGTGAAGATAGAGCTTCATGAGGAAACATTTTTGAAATGTATATTATACTCAATTTGAGTGAAATAAACATAATTGTAATAAAGAACAGTATATCCGCCAACAGGTAGGTAAGTCAACTCTTGCAGAACGAGTGCAATCCAAGCATTGTTTTGAAAAGGATCGGCTTGATACGGTCAAATTCGTGTGGCAACTGCGGCCAGATAACCTGTATGTCATACGAAGACATTGTTGCAAATTTAGGATCAAATAGACCGAGCGCCGTCAGAATAAGTGTTATGGCGTTTGTATGTCAATAGCCGCAACGCAAGCGCTCTTTACCCTATCGCCCATGTGATTCATGAAGGCGCGGTCGTTGAATGGAATTCCAATTCCAAGGTGTTTGGATCTGTTTACATATTTTAGGTCTCTTGAGCACTGCCGAAGTGTCTCGTTAGCTACAATGCGTCAGTTGCACCTGGCTTAGTTTAATCTATTTCAATCTTAATGTACCGTGCACAACAACATCGTTCACGTACATCAAAGTTTAGACCATTTCCCTTGAACCCTCCATTACTTTTGGCCGATCGGCCAGAAGCACCGAGAAGAGGCTCTCCATTGGCCACTCCAGTAGTCTGAAGAAAAAGCGCTAGATATAGGGCTTTTCTGGAGAATGGAGCACTTGCATTGCTTTATTTAAAACATATTAGCTAGGGCTTTGGCTTTTCCCAGAGTTGGTTTGCTAAATCTGATTCAAGATTGTCTTAGAGCTTTATTTCTCTGTTGAAAATTATGCATATAAATACAGTACGAGAATGGGATGTGAGTGGACGGATGATATCGTACCACTAGCCCATTAGAATCTATTAAAATAAAAGAAGTACTACCAAGGTGCTGCAATTATGCAAAACAATGGGTCTTATCGCGGCCGTACTTCGGTGCTACATATATTCGCACTAGAATTGACACGCGTTTATACGTATGCAACTTTACTTAGAATTACTAGGTTACACAAAAACAAGTCTTCGAACCCACTACTGATGACACTAGAAGCGAAGGATATCTCCTTCACACCGTCTCGTTCTATCTATAATTGGCAAGGGCAAGGACGACCCTACAGTACGCTCTGTCACTTTCCATAGTCATTACAGACGCAGGCGAAAAAGTCACAAAATCGGGCAAGCTAAATCAGTTTTATTACAACAGCTGTTACGAACAAGTGTATGCCAAAAATGTATTGAGCTTTTAGATCTAGCAGCATATCCAGTGAGCGTTTGCTTTACACGTAGAAGCATTGCAATATTTATAAAATACATCAATGATAACGTTTTTATATGATTATGAAATTGTATCTTGACCCGAGACATTTACAAATGCAAATCGAGTTTGTCTCCACACCACAAATCGTATCATAGGTAAGCTGCTAAGGAGCTGCAAACAACAGGAAATACGTAATAATCGCACGCGATCCAAATCGCTGTCTCACGAAAAATTACTCTCGAAAAACTTTTTTTGCTTGGGTTAGCAGAACTGTGGCGATTAACTGAAGGCGACACACAAGCCTTAACAAAGAACATATAAAAACTGGAAGGGAATCAGTGCGGTTGACATTATCACGTCAGCCTCCGTGCACCCAAGGCATCTAGTCCATATACCCGTGAAAGAAGTGTCCGCGCATCGTGAATACTCGTGAAGCTTACGTTTGAACTGCACATAGAGCAACATCATATATGCCGCCACGTTTACTCACTGGATCGCTTCTCCCGCATACTCACCAGCAAGCACGACTTCTCGTGCGTCTCGACGTCCCTCCTTCATCTCGTGCGAGAAGATGACGGCGTCATGTGCCTACGAACCTAACTAAAGAGCAATTCAGTGCGGTCTATCCGTACAGCAGGTGAAGCCAGGCCGACCACCAGGCACAAACACCATCAGCCATGGTTTCGCCGTGAACATCGTGAGATCATTCCTTTATCTAAATTGTGCGGGTCACTTCATTCTATTATGCAACGTGTGTGGGTGACTCTTACAAAGATTCAACGCGTACGCCTGAAATAGCAAAGTAGCCGAACGAAAGAGCATACCCCAATCTATGTACAAAGGGAAGGGCGATACTATAGGAGAACCAACCAGGTAGTGACACTTACCAGTACACTTTACAAAGTTATTATAAAGAGTACAAACAAATGTAACAGGCAAATTACCGCCTAGGCAATATAACTTTCTACGCGCAAGATCTACGGCGGACGCGGTACAGTTTATGACAGATTATATATATAGCAAAGTAGGCAGAGAAAGAACAGGGTGTCTGAATTTTTGTTTAAAAGCAAAATAGAGAACTGTAGAGCTTGACAAAGCAAATATTTTTGTTTCGATGGGTCGATGCGATTGTGAGAAAACCAATCCTCCTATTCCGAAACCAAATACACCGTCGTGTTTGTGAGTTGACATCTCTCACCTTTATGCTGAGGCACGCTGTAACGTATACAATACGCGGCGGCTACACCAAATGCGCTTTTTAAAATAGATGCTTACTTTGTAGTAACAAGCGCGTAAATATACATCCTAACGTGCGTGAAACTGGATCGTACCGTGGCCGTCAGTACGACGCTGGAAGACCGAGAACGGCAAGAACCACCACACTCTACCGCTGCAATGGGCCACTGCCTAAACGACGCTTTCCAGAATCCGTGGTTTGGCCGCGGCGGTTCGATCGCTTGGCCACCGCTATTGCCTGATTTAACAAATATCGATTTTTTTTGGGTAAATGTTTTTCATCTACGTAACTCTGGTCGAGTCCCGTGAAGAGCTGGTTGCGAGGATCAGCGGTCGTTAAGAGGAGCAAGTAATATATATATATATATATATATATATATATATATTACTTGCACTACTTCTTTCGTAGGAAGCGTGAATAAGATAGAGCTTTATGAAAAAATATTTTGAAATGTATGTTATACTCAATTTGAGTGAAATAAACATAATTGTAAATATATATATATATATATATATATATATATATATATATTCATGCTGTCTTTAGAATAGTGTGAATGTTGGTAATTATAACCAAGTCCGGTCTTGCACCCGCTCTAGTCGCCTAAAAACACCAATAAACCCATGAAAGAGGCTGGTTGGCTGGTTCGGTGGATTTAAACCTACGACCTTATTTTCGAACGCCAAGCAGTGACTGTTGGCCGGTGACTAAACCAGTTGTTTGGCTTGATCGGGCAAATAATGGAAATCCTTCAGTACCGGGATACCGACATACGGATGCTCCGAATGCGCTATTTGCACGAATTATTATGCGGTCTTTTCATGAATTCGTATGGTGATCGTTGGTGACGTCATGGCTGAGAACGATAAGCTGAAAAAAGAATGAGGGAGGCAAGAAGAGGAAGGACCTTCCTGTCCGATGACCGGCAGCGCCTCGGCGGTGGCGCCAGCTGCAGCTGCTGCCCCGCCTGCAAGCGCACCCTTACTTTGACGCGACAGAGGCAAGTGACAAGCCATTGACCTTTCGAGTTGTCATGAAACGTCGTTATTGAATCCTGTATCACCGAGCGAGGAGACAACAACGTCAATGACAGTGACAAAAGCGATCGTGGCGACAGTCAGGAACTCACTGAGTGGTGAATCACTCGTTCGTTCGATTGATCGATCTGTAATAGATTAACAACAAAAAGTCTCAGAAGCACAGAAGATCAATAGTAAGGAGAAGACGACGACGATGACGATGACAACGACGAGACAACGAAAACGGCGACGAGAAGCAATGTTGTATCAACAACAACAACGACGAGACAACGAAAACGTCGACGAGAAGCAATGTTGTATCAACAACAACAACAACAACAACAACAACAACAAACAACAACAACAACAACAACAACAGTAGCAGCAGCAGCAACAACAACAGCAATAACAACAACAGCAAACAACAACAACAGTAGCAGCAGCAACAACAACAGCAATAACAACAACAGCAAACAACAACAATAACGGCGCCGGCCACACCGATACGCAGCAGCAACAACAACAACGACAACAACAACAACGACGACGTCATACAGACAGCCCCATATTTCTGAGAACCAGTCTCAGTTCTCTGGGAGGTAATTTGCCTTTATAGCGACAAGTCATCTACTACTATTGCGGCTTGGAGAGCCGGTCCACGACGTAGCTACCAGCCACGCTGATGCTTCTCTGCGGCGAAGGCGACTGCTGCTGACAACAATGTAATTTTCGTTATCGTTTTCCCCCACCCCATCGTCATTGCATATCCCCGTCGGTAGCCGTTAAATGGACACTGCTTGGGTCGATCCGTTATTATGCCGAACAACTACGTTTGCAACAACAATAGCATCAACAGCAACAACATCATCAACAGCAACAATAGCAGCAGCAGCAGCAACAATCAGACCACAACAATAACAATGTTAGCAACACTACAGAAAAACGACACCAGTAGCAACGGAAGCAATGAACTACGCTGACAGCAGAAGCAAACGAAAAAAAGGCGATGTCAATCTTATCTTCCATGATTGACCATGGTCTCCAATTTGGGGTGGCCGTCTTAGTCACAGACATAAGGGAGGGAGCGGACACGGAAGCGTAACGTAATAAGCTACACTGAGCAACAACGTTACCAATATCAACAACAACAACAGCAACAACGTTACCATTATCAACAACAACAAAAACAACAACAACAACAACAGCAATTGGAGCAGCACCACTAACGAAAGCAGCAACGACAGCAAATACCACAGAAACAACAACCGTGCCAATAACAATAGCCACAACAACAGCAACGACAACAACACCAATACCATCACAATCACCAATAATTTTATCTTGAACCCGTTCTCTACCAGTCCTCGTATAAGTCGCC